>CAJHQQ010005038.1:0-21203 GCA_905132885.1 Moricandia moricandioides | reverse complement strand
AGACTTATGAGAGAATGATACTTTATTGAATGATCAATGTACAATATTTATAGGTACATGATAGAGGGATATACTTAGCATATTCAAAGAATATGTGCATACAAGATAATCATAGATTTATACTTATCGTATAAGTTTAGTATATCAAGTATATCCAATATGCTCCCTCAAAACGGACGACGATTAACAAGTCCGATCTTGATAAACAGAGACTCAAACAGACGACGAGGCAGCGGTTTGGTCAAGGCATCTGCTAGCTGATCAGCGGAACAGACATGTGTGACCCGTAGAGTTTTGGCCTCAACTTGATTGCGAACAAAGTGATAGTCGAGTGCCAGGTGCTTCATTCGAGAGTGAAAAACAGGATTTGCTGCAAGATATGTAGCACCAATGTTGTCACAGTATACCGTTGGAATTATAGAGGTCGGAACACCAATCTCATGAAGTAGTGAAGTGACCCAGCGAACTTCCGCAGATGTATTTGCAACAAACCGATATTCCGCTTCTGTGGACGATCTAGAGACACTGGTTTGCTTTGATGACCACGAAATGGGATGCTGTCCAAGAAAGAAAATAAAGGCTCCAGTAGAGGTGTAGTCATCACGGTTTCCAGTCCAATCAGCATCAGAAAACGCATGAAGTGACATTGAGTTAGGGCGCTTGAAGAGAAGACCAGTCGTAATAGTGCCAGCAAGATACCGTAGGACTCGTTTTGCTGATTCCCAATGAGTCGTTGTGGGTTTATGCATGAACTACGAGAGCTTTCTTACAGCAAACGATATGTCATGTCGAGTGAGAGAGAGATACTGGAGTCCACCAATCATTGTACGATACTCATTTCCATCAGACAGTGGTGTTCCATCATTGAGAGAGACGATGTGGAACACATAGGAGTGGCAGTAGGCTTTGCGGCTGTCATGCGAGTGCGATGCAGGAGATCAGAGATGTACTTTCGTTGTGATAGGACAACACCAGAGCTCGAGCGAGTAACCTCGATGCCAAGGAAGTAGGAGAGATCTCCAAGATCTTTAAGTGCAAAGCGATTTGAGAGGCGCTCAATGAATGCCTTTACTGCAGTTGACGAGCTTCCTGTGATGATTATGTCATCAACGTACACAAGTAAATAGATGGTCACGGATTTGTCCTTGAGGAAGAACAGCGATGCATCAGCGAGTGAGTTGCGGAAGCCAGCTTGGAGAAGAAACCGTTTGAGTTCATTGTACCATGATCGTGGAGCTTGCTTAAGACCATATATTGGTTTCTTGAGTTTGCAGACATAATCAGGACGATCCTTGTCAACAAAGCCCGGAGGTTGCTGCATGTAAACGTCTTCATCAAGAGTGCCCTGAAGAAACGCATTGTTGATGTCAAGTTGTCGTAGTGGCCAATCCCAAGTAGTTGCAACACTGATGATGAGACAAATCGTTGGAGCTTTGACAACAAGACTGAATGTTTCATGGAAGTCAATGCCTGGACGTTGAGTGTATCCTTTAGCTACTAGGCGGGATTTGCGTTTGTCAATGGTGCCATTTGGCAAGAACTTGGTTCGAAAGAGCCATCGGCAGCCAACAACATTCTGTTCCAGCGATGGTGGGACTAGCTCAAATGTGTCAGTGCGTATGAAGTTATTGAATTCAGTACTGACTGAGTCTCGCCATAGAGGGTCTTTTAGTGCTTGAGTTACTGTGTGTGGGTCTAGACTTGCAAGCACAAGATGAGCCATGTATGTGTACTTGGGATTACGTTTGATAATCTGATTCTTTGCACGAGTGATCATTCGATGGTTGTTGGTTGATGATGGTTGTAGCATTGACGTAGGATGCTCTAGTTGAGCCGTTGTCGATGTTGATGTTGTGGGAGAATCAGACGTTGCTGGTGTTGTTGTTGTTGTGCTCGACGGCAAGGATCTGCGACCATCGTGAGCACACCTGGTGCAGGAGGAGCGGCGAGTGACCTGCAATCAGTTTATAGTGGAGTCACTGTCGGAACCCAAGAGGATTCAGACTCATCCTGGTGAGCAAAAGGAGAAGTTGAAACCAAAAATGAAAGATATTTTCACAGAACTCACATCGTCTTTGATACATAAATACGTGAAGTTGGTAAGTGAAGACATAGATAAGCAGATTGAGTTTAGACGAGTACCCAATAAAAAACACATGGAAGGGAGCGAGGGTCAAGTTTGTGAGCTGTATAAGGACGAAGCCACGGGTATCATAGACAACCAACACTCGGAGTTTGGAGTAATGTGGTTGCATCGCGAAGAGCTGTGAATAAGGCGACGCCATGGCAAGTGTTTTAATTGGCATGCGATTGATGAGGTATGTTGCTGTGGCAAATGCAGATAGACAACCAAACACTCGGAGTTTGGAGTAATGTAGTTGCATCGCGAAGAGCTGTGAATAAGGCGACGCCATGGCAAGTGTTTTAATTGGCATGCGATTGATGAGGTATGTTGCCTGTGGCAAATGCATACGTCCAGTATGTGGCAGGCATTGAAGCATGCGTAAGTAGAGCAAGTCCAGTATCCACTATGTGAAGATGACGCCTCTCAGACATCCCGTTGTGTTCCGGGGTGTGAGGTGGAGTTGTGAGATGAGAGATACCGTGTGTTGCAAGAAATGTGGCAAGTGCAATGTATTCGCCACCATTGTCGGTATAGAGAGTCCGGATGCGTTGTTTGAATTGATTTTCCACCAGAGCCTTAAACCGAGTGAAGGTTGCTGCTACCTGTGACTTCAATTTAAGAGGGAAAAATCACATGTAGCGAGTGAAGTGATCAACAATGAGTAGATAATACTTATAACCATCAATGATTAGGACTGGTGAGGTCCAGACATCCGAGAATAAAACATGTAAAGGGTGAGTTGATGAGATGGTAGTATTAGAAAATGGAAGTTTGTGGCTCTTATTCAATAAACACGAGTTGCAGGGAGTAGACTCCAAAGCATTACATAAAGTAGAAGGTAAAAACGAAGATGTTATTGTTTTAAGAATTAGAAAAGCCGGGTGTCCAAGGCGATGATGCCAATTAGACAGAGAAGATTTTGAAACAGAAAAAGCTCCTAGAGATGAATAAGGCCACTCGTAGCTACCATCCTTAGCCGGTCCCTTCAGGAGGGGTGCTCCCGTATTCAGGTCCTTTACCTGAAACATAGACGGGAAAAATTCCACAGACATGTGATTATCATTACAAAACTGATATACCGAGATCAAGTTCTTATGAATAGATGGCACACATAAGACATTGTTAAATGTATAGTCACGAGTAGGAGTATGAGAGCAAAAAGAACCGGTATGTGTTATTGGAAGTGCAGAGCCATTGCCAATGACTATGGAATCGTTTCCCGTATATGGATTGTGAATGGACAGGTTGTGAAAGTCCGACGTCACATGATTCGTCGCTCCACTTTCCATGAGCCAGCCTCCAGTATTTGTTGTGTTAAGGCCAGCTTGATTTGCACTTGGGCGCCATTGTTGTCCTAAGGTCTGCGAGTTTTGAGCTGGTACAACACGATACATGGGACAGCGTTGAACACTGTGACCCTGAGTACCACATGCTTGACACTTTCCAAGGTAAGGACGAGGTTACCTGGGGTAATTTCGCTTTTGTTGTTGTTGTTGACCTTGAGGCTGTTGTTGTTGATATTGTTGAGGAGTATGGTTGAGCCAATTGTTTTTGCCTTTGAATCGAGATGCTTGATTTGCTGTAATCGGAAAAGCTGGAGATGGTGGCTGGGCAATTAGTATCATTGCTCCCAATTTACTAGTTTCTCGTGAAGCTCTGTAAATGAGATGAGATTGTCACGTCCATTGGTGGCATCTATTTCTGGCTTGTACTCCTCCGGAAGTCCATCAAGAATTTGTTCAATGAGATCTTCAGGATCCATTGGCTTGCCCAGTAGAGCTAGTTCATCTGCTTTTGTTTTCATAGTACACAGATATTCACTAATGGTTTTGGAACCCGTAGTACAACTTTTGATCTGAAACTGTAGCTGACGTATGTGACCTCTGGTTGGAGTTCCAAACGCACCAGCTAGTGTGCTCCATACCTCATGCGTGGTAGTAGCACTGGCAACAAGAGGTTGAACTGGAAGGGAGATCGCACCTAGAATCGCACTGTAAAGAAAGCGATCTTGTCTTCTCCAAGAGGTAAAGATAGGGTTAGGTTCTGTGACACCGTCTGTTTCAATAGTTTCCTTTGGAATAGAGTTATGTTCAACTAAGAATTTGTGAAGTTCATGGCCTTCGATTAAGGCATGGATCTGCTTACTCCACATGAGGTAGTTTGTGTTGGTGATTTTGGTGATGTTACCCATGTTCACCGAGAGAAGTGAGTTGTGAGGATCACTTGAGTTGTAGACCGCGGTGCGTTCAGCAGTGGCGGCACTTGAGTTTTGAGTTGATTCAGTCGACATGTTGTTTGTGAGAGAGAGAACTCGACGGAAAAGAAAAAGGTTTGAGAGATCAAAGCTATGATACCATATAAGACCTATGAGAGAATGATACTTTATTGAATGATCAATGAACAATATTTATAGGTACATGATAGAAGGATATACTTAGCATATTCAAAGAATATGTGCATACAAGATAATCATAGATTTATACTTATCGTATAAGTTTAGTATATTCAAGTATATCCAATAATATATGTATAACGCCCCGACCGCCCACAGCTAATGGGCCACCCACGCCCGCTCTCTCGGCCCGTGGGCCCCATCCCGTTCCAACGGTCGGTGCGTAAATTTTCCAAAGGCTCAAAATTATTGTTTACTCTTGAACTTCCCCTGTGCTTTGGTCTCACTCACACGGTATCGCGAATCACTTCCCGATAGGTCACCCATCCTTTCACTACTCAAGCATAAGCACGCTTAACCCTGGTGTTCTAAACGGATGTGTGACAGAAAAGGTAAGTCAACTTTGGTGACATAGGTAGCCAAATCAATTCTCTTAAGCCTTTCTACATATCATAACTCGGGATGTTACAATTCACCCCCTCTCAAAGAACGCAACTCCCTCGTTGCGCCCCACGACAGGTCTCAAGACCCCTCTTGGGTCAGAACCGAGATGGCTAACCAGCTCTGATACCACTTATAACGCCCCGACCGCCCACAACTAATGGGCCACCCACGCCCGCTCTCTCGGCCCGTGGGCCCCATCCCGTTCCAACGGTCGGTGCGTAAATTTTCCAAAGGCTCGAAATCATTGTTTACTGTCCCTGTAATCACCATATGACCTTTTCCCGTGCTTTGGCATCACTCACACGGTATCGCGAATCACTTCCCGATAGATCACTCATCCTTTCACTACTCCAGCATAAGCACAATTAACCCTGGAGTTCTAAACGGATGTGTGACGGAAAAGGTAAGTCAACTTTGGTGACATAGGTAGCCAAATCAATTCTCTTAAGCTTTTCTACATATCATAACTCGGGATGTTACAATATGTGTATTTGTGAATGTAATAATTTGTATTTATAAAATTATGTGTAATTACTTTGTAATACTTTTTGAAATTAACTAATTTCTATGCTGAAAAGGTACGTTCTCTACAACTATTCAAATTGTCAGCATTAGAGCTAAAGCCTTCTATTTAAATCTTATTCTTTTGCAGTATATTTAACCAATTAACCTCCCTACACAAAAAAAATGTGTAGTTTCTTTGAAAAACAAATATTTTCATTTTAGAAAATATTTAGGTAAGAAGTGTCGAGCCCTGTTGTTTTCAAACGAGACATGTGACAAAGACTTTTTCCTTTTACCAATTCAGACTGCTATAAAACTGGAAGCTGTTTTTTTTTTTTTTTTTTTTTGCTATATTTTGGAATAAAACTGGAAGCTATTGACTGTTGTCGTCTAACTGATGTCATCTTCTGTTCACTTTGTAAAGTAATTTTCCCATGCAACCAACTTTTGAATCCAACTTCTTTGGAAAAATATGTGCCGTGCGAACAGAATTTGTTGACATTGTTCAAAATACGAACCACAAACCTTTTTATATAGTGATATATGCATTTTTGTTTCTTTTTCTTTTGTGTTACTCGAAATCATTGATATATTACCATATATAGAATGCAATATAAACTTTTCTGAGTTTCTTTTAGCAAAAAAAAGAACGAAAGATTTTCTGAGTTTCCTATGTACTTCACAATCCCTTAAGAATTTATTTAGCTGATAGATGGTTGACACAAATATATAACAAAAATAACAGAAAATTATGCAATTTTCGAGAATTTTTATATTTAGAGAATTTGAACTCATTTTTTTCATGCAAACAACTCTATTTTGTTATCTAACTTCTTTGGAAAAATATGTATCGTTTGAATAGTTTTTTTTCTTTTTTATTAATTTGGAGGTATCTTAAATTTATGAAAAGGTTCAAATTAATCTAACGGATTTATTTTGATATTTAAATGAATCTAAATCATGACTTTATATTCACATGACCACAAGATGAAGTTTATTGGAATGCCTACGAATTCGAGTTGCTTACTTTTCCAAAGTCCACCTACCATTAAATTACCACTAGACTACTACTAGAATTTGTTGACATTAATATGCAAACCATAAACTTTTTTGAAGTGTCAAAATTTTAGTACAATTAGTGTGTAATTTTTTTTCTTTTTCTCAAAATCATTGATATTTTACAATATATACATACTCTCTTTGTTTCATTATAAGTGTCACTTTATGGTTTTACACACAGATTAAGAAAATAATTAATTTTGCATATTTTCTATATAAAAACACAATTATCTATACACCTAACCATATTTCAACCAATAGAAAAATAAACTGCAGCATAAAATTAATAAATTTTGCATCGAAAGTCGAAAACAACATTTATTTTATAACAAAAAAAATTCCCTAAAACAACACTTAATATGAAACGGAGAGAGTATTAGATAGCAATCAATGAATATTTCTCAATATTACTAAGCTTTACACTCCCTAACCAAGTTTTAGATGCAATTACTAAATTTTCCTGTTGTTCTAACGATATTTTCCGCAGTTAGTAATTACTTATTTAATTTACAGCATGTATATGATGTTAAAAATGGTTGAAACAAATACATGCCAGAAATTACAGTAAATATATCTTAATTTATGTTAAGGAATATGACCTTTCAATTCAGAAGATAAAAGAATTTATCTCAACTCGTAGCGTACGAATTAAACACATTAGCAACAAAAAAAAAAGTAAGAACTTAAGAAATTGGTTACAATTTATAGCATGGAAAAGTTATCGCATAAATTGTTTTTGAAATTATTTCAGACGCAAAATAAACATGTAAACGTTTTTTGATTAACTTTGTGTACAAGTAAATAGGGCTATGCATAATAACCATAAATTTTAGTCGATTCGTTATCTATTTTCATTTAAACCGAAAAATCTAAATATTCGTAACTATACAAATAAAAAATATATTAATATGTAATATCTATAAGAAAAAAAACAAATCACAATTACTATTTTTCTTGAACGAATATCCAACTTGATATGTTATATATATATAAGAATTATATATAAAATAATGTAAATGTTATACTTTATGTAAGTTTTAAAATATTTTCATTTATTAAATTTAATATATTAGTTATTAGAATTTAAAAATTAACTAGCTTTTAATTTTGTAAGAAATATTATTAATTTATATCATCTTTGGGCTTTTGATTTTTTATTTTATTTTTACGAATCGAATATGATGTATGTTTTAAAATATATAATTTTCTAGATATCACAAACATCGAATATTCAAAAAGTTATGGATTAAATCGGATAATTATTATTCAAACAAAATGTATCGGTCACAAATACCCCATAAATATGGATATTCTAACAGTGCCTATCCCTACAAATAAGATCCTTTTGCGTCAGGTTTAAGTTTAAACTAGCATTTGACCCGCGCGCCCGCGCAGGTGTTATTTTTATGAATGTCAAATATTTTAAACAATTTGTTTGATATAAATGTATATATGACTGGAAATTAATATTTGATATCCATTATCCGATCCGGGATCTCATCCGCTTTGAAAAACGGATCTTTGGGGATCTTGATAGTGATTTTGCGGATTCGACTAATATAGGTACAAATTGGGATATTAAACTTTAGGTCTAGATAAACGGATCCGGATATTAAATATTTAAAATTTAATTATAGTTATCTATGTATATTATATATACTTTTATATAGAATAACTAAAATTTTAAGGATTTTTTAAGTTTTTTAAATAATAATTTTAAATAGGCTAAATAAATGGTTAATAGTTAGTTTTTAATTAAAAAAACTGGTCCGAATATCCGCGTGTATTCGGATTTTAGTATGGATATCCTAACCCCGAATATCCAGATCCAAATAACAATTTTACGAATCCGAAGAATGCATATCTGAATCCATATATCCTAAAATATCATGGATATTTGATCCGTCCTAGACCTAATTATGTATATGTATCATATAGTGATTAAAATATTAAATTTATAAATTACATAAGTTATTCTTATTAGATATATATCGTACAAATGAAAATTAAATTTTATTTGTTTGTATATATAAACATTTATAATAAATATTAGTATATATTTTAATAACTAAATTGTTGTGGAAAATTACATGGTTTTGTTATTGTAAATGAATAATTCAGATTATAATCGAAAATTATAAACATTATTATATTTTTTATAGTTCAAATATAGTTGGGTAGTTTATATGAATATGAATAAAAAATAAATTAATTTAATGTTATATATGTATAATTTTATTTTTATTATAAAAATTTGGAAAACACATATATATATATTTTTTATGAAGTATTCAATTCTAATAATAAATGTTGTTAATGTACTTAGCCCAGATTTTTTTTTCTTGTTAATAATTAATATTTAGATGTTTGGATGCATGGATAATATCAATGGCATTCCTTGTAAATATTAAGCAAAAATTTGGATTAAGTATTAATTGTACTTCAGTTTTAATAGATTAGATGTGTGGGACAAAAAAAATTACATAGAAACATTTTGGTTTAGGAAAAAACAGTGCATAGAAACTTTACCAAATTTTTCTATCTTTGTTCATAATCCTTTTAAAAGAATTCATTATCGTAACTATATGTCAAGAAACCTAGTTTGGTGTAAAGGTTTTCTTATCATTAACAGTTAACGGCTCTGCCTTAAATACAAGAGAGTTAACCTAGTTACAAAGCCGTAATTTACAAAACACCCCTAAGATAGTAATAATTACATATATCTCCCAATACCCCCCCCCCCCCCCCCCCTCAAGTTGGAGTATGTAAATCAGAAATACCCAACTTGCGCACAAACTCTTCAAACTCTTTCCTGCCTAGAGCTTTCGTGAAAATATCAGCGAGCTGCACCTTCGTTGAGACATGCTTTGGTGAGATCACTCCTCGAACTATCTCATCTCGTATAAAATGGCAATCTGAACCAACATGTTTTGTCTTACCATGAAAGACAGGATTTCGACTCAAATAAATAGCCGAAAGATTATCGCAGAATAGTGGTATCGTTGCTGAGCAGTCAACTCCTAAAGATGCCAAGAGTTCCCGCAACCATAGTATCTCACTCACTGTATCAGCCATAGCACGATATTCTGCTTCCGTAGACGATCGCGAAACTGTTCGTTGCTTCTGTGTTTTCCAAGAAATAGCTGACCCACCCAACTGTATAAACCAAGCAGTGAGAGATCGACGTGATAACGGACATGCTGCCCAATCTGAATCACACCAAGCTACCAAACGGAGATCATCATCAGCCTTTAAAAATATTCCCTGTCCTGGATTTCCCTTCAAATAACGAACCACACGTATTGCTGCATCCCAATGATCAGTATAGGGATCACTCATGAATTGAGCCAACACATGAATGGCGTAAGAGAGGTCTGGACGAGTTACTGCCAAATAAATGAGGCGGCCTACCAAGCGACGATAGCGAGTAGGATCGGAGAAACGAACTCCCACTGGTTTAGCAAGGGAATGGTTCTTATCCACAGGATGAGTGACTGGTTTTGCTCCCAACAAGCCGGTCTCCGTGATGATGTCGAGAATGTACTTGCGTTGACTCAAATACATACCCGTAGAATTCCGTGCAACCTCGATACCCAAAAAATATTTCAACCGACCCAAGTCTTTCATTCGGAAGCATGAGCTCAAATATTGCTTGAAAATGTTGATGACTTCTGGTGTATTACCTGAGATAATAAGATCACCGACATATACCAAGACATGAAGACGAACAATACCATCCACAAACGTAAATAACGAGTGATCAGATTCGTCTTGCTTAAACCCATAGCTTTGTAGAGCTTGTGTGAGCTTAGCGAACCAGCAACGAGGCGCCTGTTTGAGACCATAGAGGGATTTATGTAAGCGACATACCTGAGTCTTATCTCCTGTCCGAAATCCTGGTGGAAATCGGATGTACACCTCCTCCTCGAGATCACCATGGAGGAAGGCATTGTGAACGTCCATTTGATGAACCTCCCAATCCCGAGCCACATACACTTTCAAAAATGACCAAACACTAACCATTTTGCAGACTGGAGCAAATGTTTCCTCATAATCCAAGCCCTCAGTCTGATTATTCCCGAGAACCACCAGTCTCGCTTTATATCTTTCTAATGTTCCATCGGCTCTGTATTTCAAAGTGAAGACCCACTTACAACCGAGCGCTTTCTTGCCTGGAGGTAATGTTTCAACGGTCCATGTGCCTCTGTCCTCAAGTGCATCAATCTCACTCCCAACTGCCTCTCTCCAATGCTCATCCAAGATTGCCTCAGCATATGTTTTGGGAATCTCGCCAGATTGAATTGCCGCCAAGAAAACACGATGATGTTCCGAAAATCGTGAGCAATCCACATAGTTATCAATAGGATACCAAGAAGAGTCAACAAAGTCACTATCAGAACCCAACAACGTCGTATTCGTCACGTATCCTTTGAGTTTAGAAGAAGGGAACTTCTGACGACATCCTTTCCCCAGAGGAGCTTCATCTATGTTCTCAGCTTCAGAATGCAACACAGCCGGATCCGATGGCACAGTGGGCAACAAAGGTGATGGAAAAGTATCAGTCAATGCCGTTGGAGACAAGTATGAAGTTGCATCAGGGTTCTCAGACTCATCCACATCAGTGTTACTATCATCAAGTGGGACCTGCGGTGGAATGACCACAGTGTCTGTAGTAGAATCAATTCTCGGTACTGTCCCGAGATGATCTGGAGTACCCGATATCTGATCAGTTTCGAGAAGAGTGGTTGGTGTAGGTTCCAATATAGAAGTATCCTCAAACCAGTCATCACACGGAGAAGAAAATGAAGAACTCACCGGAAGTGGAGATGACGTTGGTGAAGTTTGTTGCTCTGCAAATGGAAACTCTGTTTCAAGAAACAGAACATCTCGAGAAACAGAGATTACACCAGTATCCACATTGTAAACCTTCCAACCTTTTTGACCAAACGGATAACCAAGAAATACTGATCGATTACTCCTTGTTGCAAACTTATCACCGGCATGTTTCTGATTATGCACGTAACACAAACATCCAAATACCCAAAGATGATCCACTGGTGGAGGTCGTTTGTAAAGAATCTCAAATGGTGATTTCCCATTGAGGATTGTCGTTGGAATACGATTAATCAGATATCCAGCCGCTAGAGTGCATAGACTCCAGAATTCCACAGGGAGATGTGACTGAAAACGAAGGGCTCGAGCAACATTTAAAATGTGTCTATGCTTACGTTCAACCCTACCATTTTGTTGTGGAGTTCCCACGCATGAAGTTTCGTGCAAAATGCCTTGTGTCCGAAAAAACTCAGAGAGACATAGAAATTCAGAACCATTATCACTTCGAATCTTCTTCACTTTACTATCGAATTGCCTTTCAACCAAAGAGATGAAGTTGCGCAATGTAGAAGCTGTCTCAGTTTTGTTCGGTAATAAATATATCCATAAAGCCCGAGAGTGATCGTCTAGGATGGTCAAAAAATATCTGGAACCACAAATCGTAGTAGTTCGATAAGGACCCCATAAGTCACAGTGAACTAGATCAAAAATCGAATTCGTTTTATTGATACTCAGAGGAAAAGAGTCACGTGTCTGCTTGGCACGAATACAAACGTCGCAAGACTTATTATCAAAAACACCACTAGAAATAACTGATAGCTTCAACATCTCCATTGCTTTCGCGTCTGGGTGACCGAACCGACAGTGCCACAGCTCCTCAGATTGTTTTTCCATGCCACGTACTGCCGCCACACTCTCACAACCACGAAAGAAATAGAGTCCATCGATCTGTTTACCCGCTCCAATCACCATCTGTGTGATGCGGTCCTGAACAATGCAAATCAAATCAGAAATATGAAATAGACAATGACGTTCCCGAGTGAGTTGGGAGACAGAGATAAGGTGACATTGTAGACCATCAACATAGAGCACATTGTGTAAGTGAAGTTGTGACCCTAAGTACACCTTCCCTTGTCTAGTAGCTTTCGTAACACGACCATCCGGAAGTTTGATAAGAATCGGTGAGATCTCAGAGAGATCAGATAGAAAATCAATAGTACCAGTCATATGGTTAGACGCACCTGAATCGATAATCCAAGATTCAAGGAAAAACTTACCAGAGAGACGATCATGATCACCCGGGTTTCGTTCATTTAACATACGAACCAAGCTCTTCCACTGTTGATCACTAAGACCGCTAAAACCAGATCGATCGATCTCTGTGAGAGCAGTCTGACCCGAAAATGTTGGAGAGGAGGTAACCACCTGGTTCGCTTTCGCCACTGGTTCGGTGCGCTTCGAAGTAGAGGTCTGTGGAGCAGAGACACGTCGGTCTCCTGCCGAAGATCCAGATTCCTGTGGAGGACCAGATCGTGGTCGACTACCCCACCACGTGGGATATCCGATCTTCCGAAAGCAATTGGCTGCAAGATGTCCCGTACGGCCACACAAGGTACAATGAGCCGAAGGATCCTTGAGCTCGGGTTGTGGTCGTAAGTGCGAGTTTGTTTGGACAGCAAAACTCACTCCGTCGTGGCGTTCCTCCATCAAACGACTTGCACGTCTAGACTCCCCATCTTGAGTCACCACTTGATAAGCTTCATCAACTGTTGGAAGAGGGTCTCGAGAGAGAAGTGATGATTTTACCGCACCAAAAACAGATTCGTCCAACCCCATCAGAAACTGATGCAGCTTATCCTCTTCCCTTTCTTTCGCAATTTCAGCCGCCATCTTTGCTTGTTGAAAATCAGCTAAGGTCATCCATAACTTCGTAAGCTTCCCATAATATGATTCCACCGCCAGTCCTTTCTGATGACAGTTCGCCAACTCTGTTTTCAAGCGTTGAACCCGTTGGCCATTTTTCACGGAGAAACGTTTTTGAATCTGTGTCCACAGATCTTTGGCAATCTCATGATGGGACAATGAGCTACTGAGATCTGGTGCCACCGTCTGTTTAATCCAAGACACCACCATCGCATTATTTGCCCACCAGTCATCGAGATCTTCAGTCATCATCCGGTTTTGGTATGTTACCATCCACAAATCCGAACTTCTTCCTTGCGCGTAACGCAAGTCGCAGGTTTAGTGCCCATTCATCATAATTGGGTCCACAGAGTTGTGGTTGAGAAATAATAGAGCCAGGGTTGTCACCAGAGGATAAGTCATACGGATCAATCCTCCTTCGTCCAGTGTCAAGTCGTGACCTAGATGATAAGGTCGACGTATCCTTAGCTCCGCTTGATCCATCTTCAGCCATTGATCACAGGGAAATTTCAACAGAATAATCGAAATAGAAATCAATGAAAAAGAGCAGAATATTTTAGGGGGTGGCAGAGGATCGAAAAAACCAAAAAAATTGGTTATAGCTTTGATACCATGTCAAGAAACCTAGTTTGGTGTAAAGGTTTTCTTATCATTAACAGTTAACGGCTCTGCCTTAAATACAAGAGAGTTAACCTAGTTACAAAGCCGTAATTTACAAAACACCCCTAAAATAGTAATAATTACATATATCTCCCAATACTAGTCTAATGGTTTCTACTAATAAAAAATCTCCATGTTAATCTAAGCTAAAAATTTAAATATCTAGAAAAGAGATCCATCCATGCATTTTTTTTCTCCCCTTAAAAATTAGAATTAGTTAGATCCTTCTATTAATATGTGATACCAAAAAAAGAAATATATATGGGGATACCTCAATTTTTTTACTATATTACGTTATCGACCACTTATCATTTGTGGTGTCCTGTATCCATTTAATATGTGGCATGCGTGTTTGTGCGATAGGGAAATAACATACGGAAAGGTCCATATCATTTTGGGAGGAATTGCGAACTTGAACTAATGGTAACCGTTAAAAATTGTAATATTGATGTAGTGAAGTGAGACGGATATTAATTAGATTGTGTACGTATGTGCATGTTATAATAATGATACAGGGTCTCCGTATTTGGCACGTTTCTTGGGTTTCGCTAACATGCGCTTGCGATTGATTGGTTCTTTCAGACTTGAAATAGTATCAGGGTCGATACTTAGCAAAGCTGAATGAAATATTAATTTAAATCCCCAAAATTTTTAAAGAAAAAATTATATAGACATAGATCCCCCCAAAAAATTATTGTCTCAAATCTGTAAAAAGAAATTTAGTAAAAAATTTCAATAAATTGCTTCTGATTTTTTAAATCTCAAGGCTAACTCTAAATAAAATAGCGTGTCTTGCGAATGGACCTACCAAACTCCAACATGTTCAGTGTCTTATATGTAAAGACGTCAATGGCCACTTTAATTTGGCGTTGATTCTATAGTATTTGTGATTATAATATGAGATAAAACCAAAATATACCTAAAATTTTTTTGTCCAAAAAATAATATTTAAAGAGAAAAAATGATTAAAATAGATTTTATTAAATGGTGTAAATATATATTTATACCACTTGGATTAATTAATCTAAACTTAGGGTTTAGAGTTATGGGGTTGGGTTTTGAAGGTGAGGTTTATAATTAAATAAAAATATTAAAATATTAAAATTTTCAAAATAAAAAGGTCTTTTTGGTTATTTTTTTCTTGAGTGTTATTTTTTTGACAAAAACTTCAAAAATATGTATTTGAGAGATTTGTCCTTATAATATTCCCTCCGATTTTATATTTGACGTTTTAGAGAATTTTTTTGTTCCAAATTATTTGACGTTTTCAATTTTATGTAAAATTTATAACTAATTAATGTTAGATGACCAATGATATTATAACTTCTATTTTATTATTGGTTGAATTGTGGTTAGGTAAACAGTTAATGATGTTTTTATTTAGAAAAAGATAAAAAATAAATATTTCTTCACTACGTACATAATCCTAAAACGTCAAATATAAAAAACGGAAGGAGTATGTGTGATTCTTAATTAAGAATACTTATTGTAAAAACATTGACAGCCTTAATACACTTTTTCTTGACATAGCCTTAAGATGCTTCTGTTGACATAGTCTTACACTACAAGAAAACAATCCAATTGCGAGGGCTTATTTCCTAGTTATTTCGTCGTAATAGGCAGATTACGACGAAATAACCACGAATCATGATTCGTTGTAAAACGCTCGTCGTAATGTCTGATTCGTTTTATTTTTTTTTGTAGCGTTTACAACGAACCAGTTTCGTCGTAAACGAGTAGGCCCCATTTTGTCGTAATTACCTAGTAATCTAGACTCGTAAACTCCTTGTAAAATTTCCTAGTAAAACACTCCCTAAAACCTTGTACATTTTGCGACGAATTTACATGTCCTAACATGTTAAGTCATCGTAATATGTTACGAGGAATAAACAAGGAATTCCATGTAAAGTACTTACTTGTAAATTCCTTGTAAAATTTACGAGGATTTTAAATGGAAATTTTAATAAAACAATATATATTAAAAAAATTATAAATTGAAATTATTTTAAAACATTCAAAATTAAAATTATTTTAAATATAAAAAACTGAATATATATAAAAGTTATAAAGTAATAGTTAAATTTATAATACAATATCAAAATATTGTTTTTTAAAAAAAAAAACTAAAGTTGGACATTGTTGAAGTAGTTGTTGGAGGTCTTGTTCCCTTCCGTAGCGTCTCGAGGTCGCCTACATGAGGCGCTTGTCCGCTAATATTCCGACGTCTCTCCTCCAACGCTCTCTGTAGAACAGGGTTTCCAACCGCCATAACATCGAGAAGATCCTCCAGAGATTGCAAACAAACCTGTTGGTCGTCCACCTGAGCCTTCAACCGAGCATTCTCCTCATCCCGGCTCGACGAGTAAAACGAAGTCACCTTTAGAACGTTATTGACGGATCCTATTCCCATTGTCCGCCCTTTCTTCCGTGGAGCGACCTTATAAAACAAATATTTATAAAATTAGAAATGAAATAAACTTTAGTTTAAATTATAAAATTAAAAATTAAAAATATTTAATATTTCTAAAATTTACCTCTTCGAAGATCTTGTCCACCTCAGGTGCATATTAAGATCAGAATATTCTCATGGAGTTGTTGCATGTCGTCTTCCTTGAACGTACGTGTGCTCAAGTCTCTGAAGAATGCTCCAATGCCTATATATTACAAAAAAATACCCCATATATATCATAGCTAACATATCATAACACATAAATTATTATGTAATAAAAATATTTTACCTGCAAGTGATTCATGTACATTTGTTGGAAGCAGCTCGGCAAAAGCGAATGGAAGTAATCGTTGCATAAACACATGACAATAATGACTCTTCCTTCCTGAAAACTTTTGACCTTGTTCAACACATCTTGAGAGGTTTGAAACATAACCATCAGGAAACTTCACTTCTGATGCCACCCAGTTGAACAAAGTCGTCTTTGCTTCTGATGACAATCGGAAGATGGGAACTGAAACCTTTCCATTGCTCTTGATATGCAACTCACTTCTCGAACAAATATCAGGTAAGTCCAATCTTGACTTTTTGCTGTCTTTTGTCTTCCCTTGAACATTGAGTATTGTATTCATGATGTTGTCAAAAAAATTCTTCTCTATATGCATCACATCGAGGTTGTGCTGCAAAAGAAGATCCTTCCAGTAAGGCAGCTCCCAAAATATACTCTTCTTGTGCCAATTGTGAGTGACTCCATACCCATCAAACATATTTTTAGGAATATGCCAGTTCCCTCTACGAGGAACAGTTTCCAAAGCTCCATAGTGATCAAGTTGTTCAATTTGTTCTCCAATTAAATATGGAGGAGGATTGTCTCTGACAACTCTTTTGTACCTAAACAATGTCTTGTTTCTTCGGTATGGATGAATAAGGTGAAGAAATCGATGATGAAAATCAAACCAACATGTCTTCTTACCATGCTTCAGTAGAAAAGCATCTGTCATTCCAAGACAATATGGACAAGATAACCTTCCATGTGTTGTCCATCCAGAAAGCATCCCGTAAGCAGGAAAGTCACTTATAGTCCATAGCAGAACTGCTCTCATCGTAAAAAAAAATTCAAAGAACAATCATACGTCCTCACTCCTGCTGACCATAAGTCCTTTAGTTCTTATATCAATGGTTGAAGAAAAACATCTAGCGACCGTTTTGGATGTTTTGGACCAGGGACTAATATGGTCAAGAATAGAAATTCTTGTTCCATGCACATCTCCAGTGGGAGGTTGTACGGAGTAAGAATGACTGACCACAAAGAATATTGTCTTCCAGACATTCCAAATGGACTAAATCCATCTGTGCATAACCCAAGATAGACATTCCGAATATTTCTAGCGAAATCTGGGTGTACCGTGTTGAAATGTTTCCACGCTCTTGCATCTGACGGATGAGCGATCTCGCCATCCTTTTGGACATGTTCAGAATGCCATCTCATCGCTCCAGCAGTCCTCTCAGATTGATATAACCTTTTCCACCTACTTGTAATTGGTAGGTATCACATCCTTTGGTACGGTACCATATTCCTCTCACGTCCTTGTGGTTTGAATCGTGGTTTATTTCAGAAACGACACTCTTCTAACTTCTCATCATCCCTCCAGTAGATCATGCAATTGTCGACGCAAACATCTATCATCTCTGAAGGCAACCCAAGACTATAAACCAATTTCTGAATCTCATAATAAGATTCAACAGACACAATGTCTTCTGGCAAATACTCTTTAAACAATTCGGTCCATGCATCCATGCAATTCTCAGGTAAATTATGATTTTGTTTTAATATTCATCATCCAAGCTGCTAGAGACAATTTAGAGAGACCTTCTCTACAACCAGGGTAGATTGGTTGATTTGCAGCAACTAACATCTCATAAAATCTTTTCGTATATAAGTTTAGTTCTTCAACATTTTCACTTTCAGCATCTATTGTTGTAGTGGTTTCAGGTAAAAATGCATCAGTAATCATGTCATGAACCCTATCATGATCTACCCTTTGTTCCTCCTCATGGTAACTATTTTCATTATGCAAATGATTTGGTTCTTGCCTATTACCAGCATCCTGAAAGTTACTATTACTACTACTAGCTTCATTTCCACCATAACCTTCTCCATGTTGAAACCAAATATAGTAATGTTGTGCAAAGCCTCTGTTTAATAAATGCTTCCATATAGTTTCACTACGAGCAAATTTTGAATTATTGCAATTTCGACAAGGACAAAACATCTTACCACTTTCTTGCGTGATCGGCGTACAGCATGCCTGGTACATGAATGTCTCTAGCCCCCTGAGAAATACATCGGTCACTCTACCGTCAACATCCTTGTGCGTATACATCCAACTCCGTAACTCGTAAATATTTCTACCATCCGACATTTTTTTTTTATTCTTTTTTTTTTTCAGTTGTGTGATATGTTATGAAGAGAATGAACATATATATATATATGAAATTTTTGTATTTGGTAGGTGAAGATATAACAACGAATTTACAAGGAAAACATTAACTAGGTTATTACAAGTACCCACAATGATTTTACAACGAATTTACTTCTCCAAAGCACAGTATAAACACGTTTTCACCAACCATATATTTTGTCGTAATGTCCTTGTAGTATTACAAGGACATTATGACGAATGAAAAAATTTGTCTTAATGTCCTTATAATATTACGAGGAATAATTTTCGTCGTAATATTACAAGGACATTACGACGAATATATTGTTCGTCGTAATGTCCTTGTAATGCACTAGTACTTTTACGACAAAGTATTTTCCTCATAAAATTTCGTTGTTAAGTCCATGTTTTCTTGTAGTGTTACATCATCTCCAACGGTTAACTTAATTTTCAAAGAATGTGAAATATTTCAAAAAATGAAGCACCATATTATCTAAATAATCTATTTCATTTTTTTCAAAAAAAATATATTCTATTATCATTTTACAATTAATAATTAATAACACTTTATATTTTTTTCTAAATTTACTAATTTAATCTATTATTTTATTTTAATAATTATTATTATTTTTATGAGTTAAACATTATTATATAATACAATTATTACGCATGACAAAAAAGAGATAAAGACCAAAATAGATCTAAAAAGTTTTTGTTACCAGAATAGCACCCAAATAAAAAATGACCAAAATAGACTTTATTAAAGGATGTAAATATATGTTTATACATTTGGGTTAGCTAATCTAAACTTAGGGTTTAGAGTTATGGGGTGGGGGTTTTGGAGTTGAGGTTTAAAAATTAAAAAAAATATATATTAAAATTTTCAAAATAAAAAAGTCTATTTTGGTCATTTTTCTCTCAAGATCTATTTTGTGACAAAAACTTCAAAAAGGGCTATTTGAGAGATTTTTCTTTTATCAAATCTTAATTAAATTTTCAAAATTAAGTAAATCTGTAGCCAAAAAAACAATAAATCAGTTAAAACCAAATTAAATCTGTAAAAAAAAAGTAAATATATAGTCAAAGTAAAAGCAAATTCATTCAAAAGAAAATGAAAAAAAAATCTTTCAAATCATATTTAAATCTGTTCAAATAAAGTAAATTATGGCAAAAAATAAATAAATCTAATGATTCGTAATTAATTTTTTCAAAATTTAATAAATTTGTGGTCATGACAAATTTTTTATAAAAAATATGTGAAAATCATATTAAGTCTATAAATTTAAAATAAATATGTGGCTAAAGAAAAATAAATTTAAGTCTCTGGTTACATAAAATGTGGACAAAAGAAGTATGTTAGTGGTAACATCATAAATATTCCAAAATTCTAATTATTTTATTTTTGAAATTATTTTTATGTTAAAAAAAAATAATAGTAATTTGGATATGAAAAAATAGTAATTAAATAAAATTAGAGTTAAATTAGTAATTAACTGATAAATAAGGGGTAAATAAGCACTGTTAATTTATTGAAGTTTTACTGTACTATTTTAATTATAAATGCATAGATTTTTATATAGTTATTAATTTATAATCTTCTTAGAAGATGTAATTATTGATTTCAATTATATAGAAAATGTTGACATCTAAAATGTTCTGGTTTCATCAATTTGCAGATATAGCTATGAACTTGCCAAAATTAATGATCCTTCCAAGGATATCGAACATGACCAAATCCTTTAGATTCATCATAATTACTTGGGAATTTTGCTAAAAGAGCACAAAACAACTATGGTTTAATTTGTCCCATAAGAATTTTGGGCCAAATGATTTTCCCCTTAGCACAAATATTAATAAAAACTCATATTAGTCCTTTCTAATTAACTTTTAAATACAATTTAATAATTATTAAAAAGAAACTTAAAATATATAAATTTAATAATTATTAAAAAGAAACTTAGTTAAATTTATATATTTTACATTTTTTACTATTGTTAAAAATCAAAAAGTAAAAAACCAGAAAACGAAACAGATCTCTTCGACTCTTCGTCTTCTCTTCGTCTTCTCTGCGTCTTCTCCAGTCGCCATCTCTTTTCTCCGGCGCGTATCACCGGAGAGCTCCCAATCGTCGTTACATCTCTTCTTCTTCTACCTTCTTTCATCTGCTCTCCTTAAAAAGCCGATTGCAATTCAGTTTGTAATCTTCGCCGGCGAAAATCGGTGGAACAAGCTCTCGTTCCTGTTAACGGATCTTCTAGCTTCACATCGTACTTCCTCTTCTCTCCTTCACTTCGGTTCCCAAAAGTTAAAGGTTAGGGTTTCAAGATCCCTTTTTAGATTTGTCTTGTTCTTTGTATGTTTTGTTACTTCGCT
>CAJHQQ010005037.1:0-21212 GCA_905132885.1 Moricandia moricandioides | reverse complement strand
ATAGGAGTTATGATGAAGAAGTTATCCCACTTTCAACCAAAGTGATTCTAGTTTACCATGTTTGCATATTTGAAAATTTCTTATTGATTCTAATCAAACTAAAATGAATCATGATGTAAGAACCTTCATTTGGACTCATAAATCAGTGGTTAATCACCTTTAAGTTGAATCTATATCGTAGGAGCTATGATGAAGAAGTTATCCCACTTTCAACCGAAGTGATTCTAGTTTACCATGTTTGGAAATTTGGTAATTTCTTATTGATTCTAATCAAACCAGAATGAATCACGATGTACAAAGCTTCATTTGGACTCATAAATAAGTATAGGATCACCCTGAAGTTGAATAAATATCATAGGAGTTATGATGAAGAAGTTATCCCACTTTCAATAGATGGAACTCCAGTTTACCATGTTTGTAGATTTGGTAATTTCTTCTTGATTCTAATCAAACAAGAATTAATCACGATGTAAGAAGATGAATTTAGACACACAAATAAGTTGTTAATCACCATTAAGTTGAATCAATATCATAGGAATTATGATGAAGAAGTTATCCCACTTTCAACCGAAATGATTACATTTTATCCTAGTTCGAGATTTGGCAATTTATTCTTCATTCTAAGAAAAACAGAATGAATCAAGATGTAATTAGATTGATTTGGACTAATGAATAAGCTTAGAATCACCATTAAGTTGAATTAATATCAAAGGAGTAATGATGAAGAACTTATCTACTTTCAACCGAAGTTTTTCTAGTTTACCATGTTTGGAGATTTGGAAATATCTTATTGATTCTAACAAAAAAATGAATCATGATGTAAGAAGCTTCATTTTGACTCATAAATTAGTGGTTAGTCACCATTAAGTTGAATTAATATCATAGGAGTTATGATGAAGAAGTTATCCCACTTTCAACCAAAGTGATTCTAGTTTACCATGTTTGCATATTTGAAAATTTCTTATTGATTCTAATCAAACTAAAATGAATCATGATGTAAGAACCTTCATTTGGACTCATAAATCAGTGGTTAATCACCTTTAAGTTGAATCTATATCGTAGGAGCTATGATGAAGAAGTTATCCCACTTTCAACCGAAGTGATTCTAGTTTACCATGTTTGGAAATTTGGCAATTTCTTATTGATTCTAATCAAACCAGAATGAATCACGATGTACAAAGCTTCATTTGGACTCATAAATAAGTATAGGATCACCCTGAAGTTGAATAAATATCATAGGAGTTATGATGAAGAAGTTATCCCACTTTCAATAGATGGAACTCCAGTTTACCATGTTTGTAGATTTGGTAATTTCTTCTTGATTCTAATCAAACCAGAATGAATCATGATGTAAGAATATTGATATGGACTAATAAATTGGTGGAGAATTACCCAGATGTTGGATCAATATCACATGAGTTATTATGAAGAAGTTATCTCACTTTCAACCGAAGTGATTCTAGTTTACCATGTTTGGGGATCTTACAATTTCTTCTTGATTCTAATCAAACCAGAATGAATCAAGATGTAATATGATTTATTTAGACTCATAAATCAGTGGAGAATCACCCTGAATTTTTATTGTTCCACTTTCAACCGAAGTGATTCTAGTTTACCATGTTTGGAGATTTGGGAATTTCTTCTTGATTCTAATCAAACCAGAATGAATCACGATGTAAGAAGCTTCATTTGGACTCATAAGTCAGTAGAGGCTTACTCCTACTGTGAAACCTCTAAGGATCTTTGGAATACTCTGAAGAAGGTGTATGGAAATGCATCAAATTTGAGCATTCTTTGAAGTGAAGAGAGCTATCAATACTCTCAAGCAAGATGATATGGATTTCAACCATTTATTTGGGAAGTTCAGGTAACTGTGGGCTGAGTTGGAGATGCTCAGACCAAGCACAACAGGCACAGCAGATCCAACAGCCTTGAGTGAGAGGCGTGAGAAGGATAAGGTCTTTGGATTGCTCCGGACTCTTAACCCTTGCTACAATGTTTTAATTAAGCACATCCATTGAATATGTGTGTTCTAAAATCCAGAGAGAGAAAGGGTCATTGGGTTTGTTTGAAGGCAAAGGAGAGCTCAACATGGCACACAAGGTGGAAGTTGTTGTTTCCAAGAAAGGGTTCTACAACCATTATTATAATAAGGTGTGGGTTTGTGATCATTGTAGGAAGAAATGTCACATGAAGGACAAGTGCTGGATTCTCCACCCTCATCTCAAGCCTGTCAAGTTCAAGGAGCCAAAGAATCAGTACATTGATGCAAGAGCACACCTCTCTACTGATACACCTAAAGCATCCAATGTGGCTGGTGAAACAAAGGCACTGGCGGCTAGTGCTTTATATACATTGAGAACTACTCAAGATGAGACTATCAAGAGGCCAGACCTTGATGCTCTCATCAAAGCTCTCAAAGAGAACTTTGGTATTGTTCTTGGAACCCCTTTAAATGCTTTACACACAACTGGTCAATTTGCTAAACCAGTAGTGATAAATTCATGGGCTTCCCACAATATGATTAGTGATGCTAGTCTCATTAATAACATTAAACCTGCCTTAGATAATGTAATAACTACAAATGGAGAGACAGGCCTGTCCCATCAGCCCCAGAAAACTCGACCAATATGAGTACATGCGTACTGCACAGAGCGAGTCATCAGTCCATGAAAACTCGACCTAATGAGTACATGAAGGACTCATCAGTCCATATGTACTACCCGGAAAGACTCATCAGTCCATGAAAACTTGACCCAATCAGTACATGAAGGACTCATCAGTCCAGGCGTACTGCCCGGAATGACTCATCAGTCCATGGACTCCTGGGCTTGTCCCATCATTCCCTGAAAACTCGACCAAAATCAGTACATGGACTCATCAGTCGATGCGTACTGCCCGGAATGAGTCATCAGTACGCATGGACTGATGAGTCCATGTACTGATAACTTCTTCATCATAAGTCCTATGATATTGATACAAATTTAGGGTGATTCTCCACAGATTTATGAGTCAAAATCAAGCTTCATAATTGTGATTCATTCTGGTTTGATTAGAATCAAGAAGAAATTTTCAAATCTCCAATCAGGGTAAACTAGAATCGCTTTGGTTGCAAAATCTCCAAAAACAGTAAACTGGAATCAGTTCGGTTGAAAGTGTGATAACTTCTTCATCATAACTCCTATTATATTGATTCAAGTTCTCCTTTTAGGAAAGCATTCTTAATATCCATTTACCATAGATCCCACTCCAAGTTAACTTCCAAAGCTAGGATGATCCTTTTGGTGTGTAGCTGGCGACTGGTGCAAAAGTATCAAGGTAATCTTGTCCATAGGTCTGAGTGAAACCCCTTGCTACTAGCCTTGTCTTGCGCCTCTCCACTCTACCATCAGAATTGTACTTGATTGTAAATATCCAACGGCTTGTTACATCTTTCTTGCCTTTGGGAAGTTCCACTTTATACCAGTTATCATTGACAATCATTGCATTTCTTTCACTTGCAACTGATTCTCTCCACTCCTTATGATCCATAGCTTCTTCACAAGACCTTGGAATGTATTCCTGGTCCAGCTCTCCAATGAACACAACATGTTCCTGAGGATATTGAGCTATGGAGCACACAACTTGTTTAGGATGTGCTACTACTTGGGATTTCAAGTACACTCTTGTGTTGATCCAATTATAAGCTGGTTGTTTGATTATAGTACTCCTCCTTAGTGGTGGTTGTGCTTCTTCAAATGGTTCTTCGTCATCATCATCTGAAGACTGAGTTTCATTTAACTCTGAACCCTCTTGTTCTTATTTCTCAGCTTGATCATGAGTTGTTTCTGAGGTATCCTGTTGTGGCGCAGCCTGATTGTAATCATTGTAAGAAGAAAGGTCACATGAAGGAAAAGTGCGTGATTCTCCACCCTCATCTCAAGCCTGCCAAGTTCAAGGAGCCAAAGAATCAGTACATGGATGCAAGAGCACACCTCTCCACTGATACACCTAGAGCGTCCAATGTGGCTGGTGAAGCAAAGGCACTGGCGGCGAGTGCTTTATCTACATTGACAACTACTCAAGATGAGACTATCAAGAGGCCAGACCTTGATGCTCTCATCAAAGCTCTCAAAGATTACTCTGGTATTGTTCTTGGAACCTCTTTAAATTCTTTAAACACAACTGGTCAATTTGCTAAACCAATAATGATAGATTCATGGGCTTCCCACCATATGATTAGTGATTCTAGTCTCATTAATAACATTGAACCTGCCTTAGATAATGTGATAATTGCAAATGGTGAAACGGGCCTGTCCCCTCGGTTGATGAAAACTTGGGCTCACTTCGGTTGAACCGGAATGAATCATCAGTCCATGAAACCTTGAGCAAAATCAGTACATGGGCTCACTTCGGTTGAAAGTGGGATAACTTCTTCATCATAACTCGTATGATATTGATTCGACTTCAGGGTGATTCTCCACTGATTTATGAGTCCAAATCAGGATTCTTACATCGTATTTTTTTTCTGGTTTGATTAGATTCAATAAGAAATTGTCAAATCTCCAAACAGGATAAACTTGAATCACTTTGGTTTAAAGTGAGATAACTTCGTCATCATAAGTCCTATGATATTGATTCAACTTTAGGGTGATTCTCCACAGATTTATGAGTCCAAATCAAGCTTCATACATCATGATTCATTCAGGTTTGATTAGAATCAAGAAGAAAATGTCAAATCTCCAACCAGGATAAACTAGAATTGCTTCGGTTGAAAGTCGATAGTTTATTGATCATAACTCCTTTAATATTAATTCAAATTCAGGGTGATTCTGTACATATTAATAAGTCCAAAATCAATTATATTACATCATAATTTATTCTGCTTTGATTATAATCAAGAAGAAATTGCCAAATCTTCAAACATGGTAAACTGGAATCACCTCGGTTGAAAGTGGGATAATTCAACTTTAGGTTGATTCTCCCCTGATTTATGACTCCAGATCAAGATTTTTACATCGTGATTCATTCTGGTCCGATTAGAATCAAGAATAAATTGCCAAATCTCCAAAAACAGTAAATTGGAATCACTTCGGTTGAAAGTGGGATAACTTCTTCATCATAACTCCTATGATATTGATTCAAGTTCTCCTTGTAGGAAAGCATTCTTAACATACATTTACCATAGATTCCACTCCATGTTAACTTCCAAATCTAGGATGATCCTTATGGTGTGTAGCTGGCGACTGGTGCAAAAGTATCAAGGTAATCTTCTCCATAAGTATGAGTTAAACCCCTTGCTACTAGCCTTGTCTTGCTCCTCTCCACTGTACCATCAGCATTGTACTTGACTGTAAATATCCAACGGCTTGTTACAGCTTTCTTGCCTTTGGGAAGTTCCACTTTATCCCAGTTATCATTGGCAATCATTGCATTTGTTTCACTTCCAACTAATTCTCTCCACTTCTTATGATCCATAGCTTCTTCACAAGACCTTGGAATGTATTCCTTGTCCAGCTCTCCAATGAACACAACATGTTCCTGAGGAT
The DNA here is from genome assembly GCA_905132885.1 of Moricandia moricandioides. Taxonomy (NCBI): domain Eukaryota; kingdom Viridiplantae; phylum Streptophyta; class Magnoliopsida; order Brassicales; family Brassicaceae; genus Moricandia; species Moricandia moricandioides. The sequence goes on along the minus strand of CAJHQQ010005037.1, from coordinate 15,684 downwards.
ATTGAGCTAAGGAGCACACAACTTTTTTAGGATGTGCTACTGCTTGGGATTTCAAGTACACTCTTGTGTTGATCCAATTATAAGCTGGTTGTTTGATTCTAGTAATCCTCCTTAGTGGTGGTTGTGCTTCTTCAAATGGTTCTTCCTCATCATCATCTGAAGACTGAGTTTCATTTAACACTGAACCCTCTTGTTCTTGTTTCTCAGCTTGATCATGAGTTGTGTCTGAGGTATCATGTTGTGGCTTAGCCTGATTGTTATTGCCCCCTCATGGTCAAGGTGAGGAACCTCAATCTCATCAGTATTGGACTCAGCTTCAGTAGAAGGTATAGAATCCCTCCTGGTATCTTCTGGTTCATTATCCTTCCTTTCTTCAGGCATACTGACCCCAAGACTTTCCTTTACACGCCTAAGATTGCTTGCTCTATCAGAAGCAGATTGGGAAAGGTTTTCCAACTCATCCCTACTCTTTTCATTGTAATAACCTCTTGATTTTAAAAACTTCACATCTCTAGACACCATGACCCTCCTAGTCTCTGGTGCATAGCATTTGTGTCCGTTTTGGTTTGGAGAGTACCCAATGAACATTGCCCTTGTACTCTTGGCATCTAACTTGTTTTTTTGCTCTCCTGGTATCAAAATAAAAAAAAAGAAACCCAAACACACGCATAGGGTCTATAGATGGTATGGCTTTATTTAGTACCTCAAATGGAGAGTGATCCTGAAGGATTCTGGTGGGAATCCGGTTAATTAAATAACAAGCTGCCATGACTGCATCTCCCCAAAACCTTTTGGGTACACTCGTATGGAAATCATGCTCCTTGCCACCTCCATGAGATGTCTATTCTTCCTATCAGCTACACCATTCTGTTGAGGTGTGTATGGGCAGCTGGTTTGATGGATGACCTGTAATAAGATCCTAGGATGCTCTATGGATAGGTTGGGATAACCCTTGCAGAAACGAATCAAAAAGACTCGAGTTTCTCAAGGCATGTGGATCGAATGGTGACACGGAAGGTATGGATGGATCTATTGATACTCCTAGGTGACTAATCTGGATATGACACACCAAATAAGAAGCCCTTAACTCTGGATATTACATACCAGAAACTCTCATAAAACTCGACAGAGAAGTAGAAGAAAGAAACAAGGTTTTTGATAAAAATATGGGTGCCTTTTATTAGATTTCGACCATATATATAAAGGGGGAGACTTGTACATGCACAAGCTCTCAAAAATGCAAGAGGAATAAAGACATAGGCTCCTCTTGGAAATATACAAAGACTGAAGTTTGAAAATAACATAAAAACTTAGAAATATAAAATAACATAAGGTTCTTCATGTGTAGGTTCGAGATGATCAGCTAGGTGATATGTCAAGTAGTCTTGTGGCCTCATTGAAAACCTTCCTCCAGAAAACCACATGGGACAAAACCGGAAGAGAGGAAAAGGGCACACACAATACTACTTGCCTAAATGATGACCAGCTTGAAGATGAGGTAGCTTGAATGGTGATGAGTGTCTTGTTTGATCAAGCTTCGACCAAGACATTCTTTTTGTTTCCATGACATCTTGAGTAATCCTCCATTGATTTTCTTGGTTCTGGAACGAGTTTTGAGACCTTCCGGAATGGCTAAGGCATCTTCATCTACAATCTGGTCAATGATCACATTGTCTTCATTTGTAAGCTGGTCCAGAAACATATCACCATGCATTTCTAAGTGTTGCTTAAATGCATTGCTTGTGTATTCCCCTCCATTATCTGATCTAAAAAAATTATCTTGGCATTGAAGTGGTTAGACACATAGCTTTGAAAATTTATAAAAGCTTCTAAGACCGTATCTTTAGATTGCAACAGTGTGATCCATGTGTATTTAGACTTCTCATCTATAAATGTCACAAATTATCTATGATGTTTTCTAGATGCACACAGAGCAGTCCACACATCAAAGTGAATAAGGTCAACAATTTTCATATATAGTACTTGATCTAGGGAACACATTTTTTCAATTCTTGCCTAAGATACAAGCCTCACAATCAGCTTTAAAGTAAATACTAGGTAGCATGATGTTCAAGACACGAGAACAGGGATGTCCTAATCTAGCATGCTACATTACATCTTTAGGGAAATTAAAACTTGAATTTAAAGCATGAGATAAATCAGATGCAAGCTTGGCGTCTTCAAGCAAGTATATGTCTCCGTTGGTCACACCTTTCCAAGAAACCTACTAGTTTCAATGTCCTGAAAGTAGACGTCATTAGGAGTGAAGGTAACATTGCAGTTTAAGTCATTGGTTGCTCTCTTAACTGATAACAGGTTGGGTGTGAAGCTAGCCATATAAAAGGCTTTCGAATCTTTTTCAAATAATCTAAGATCACATATCCCTTTAATTGGTACTCTTTTTCCATTGGCTATCATAACATTACCTAAGTCAGGAAATTTTTTTTTAATCAAGTTTAGAGAACTAATCATGTGGTGACTAGATCCTGAATCTTTAAAAAAGAGATTGAAATTGTTTGTCCACCAACGCTTTGTACACAATGAAGACTTCGTTGACTTGAGATTTTCTGGTGAGAGGATACATCCAAGTGTACCTGGTATAATGATCAACCAAGACAAGGTAATACTTATGGTTTTCAAGAGATATTATAGGAAAACTCCAGACATCTGAGAAAACTATATGGAGTGGACGAGAAGAGGTTATTGAAGATTGCAAAAAATGCAATTTGTGGCTCTTATTAATGAGACAATGGGTGCAAGACAATTGTTTTTGAGTAGAAGACGACAAAAGTAATTGAAAAAGAGAAACAATAGAGTTTAAAATAGTAGAGGATGAATGTCCTAAACGGGCATGCCATTGATTGCTGCTGGTTTTTGGTGAGGGTGAAGCAAAGAGGGAGTGAAAAGTAGATGGTGTCACTGGCCACTCGTAGAGCTCGTCTTTAGTACGTCCTTGGAGTAATGGAACCCCCGTTCTGAGACCCTTCACCTGAAAATGAGCTGGGAAAAATTCAACAGACACTTGGTTAGAGTTGCACAATCTATAGACTAATATCAAGTTCTTATGAATATTAGGAACATATAGGTCGGTTAAGGATAAAGGACGAGATTTTGAGGGTAGTGAAGATGAACCTGTATGCGAGATCGTAAGACCAGAGCCATCTCCGATTAAGACTTCATCGTGATCTGCATATGGTTGATGAAGAGAGAGATTCGGAAGATCACTAGTTATATGATGAGTGAAGCCGCTGTCAAGAAGCCAGTTGTTTGCTATGTACTGAGCTGGAGGTGCCATCGCCATATTTGCTCTTGGCTGCCATGGTGAAAACGGGTTTTGTGGTGTCAGTTCATTACTGTTGCGATTGGGTGGAGGCTGATTACATCTCCTGGCACTAAGACCTTGCACTCCACAGAGCTGGCATCGTCCAAGGTAAGGACGGGGTTGATAATTGTCAGATCTGTTGTTGTTTTGACAATGCCAATTTTTATTCCTATTGTTGCCATTGTTGTTGCCATTGTTGTTGCGGTTGTTGAACTGATTATGGAAGGATACACGATAGTTGTTGTTGTTGTTGGTGCCTCGGTGTGTAGCAACATTAGCATAAACATGAAGATCGCCGGCTGCGGGTTGGAGGTTTGGAGTTTCGACTCATTGTTAATCAATCTCTCATGAATCTCTCTGAGGGAAGGCGGTGTATCTCTGCTTTGAATCTGATCAGCCATGTTCTTGTAGCCTTCTAAGAGGCAAGCAATAACAAACTTCACTTGGTCTTCTTAGTCATATGGTTTGCCTAATATCGCAAGTTGATCAAAACGAGTAATGAGACCTTGCATATACTCATCTAATGTTTATTTTCCTTCTTCCACTCCTTACGTTGCTGTCGGATTTGTTTGATTTTCCCTCGTATAGGTTTAACATAGGTTGACGCCAGTGTCTCCCATATCTGGTATGATGTTGTTGCTCTTGACAACATCGGTTGGATAGCTGTTGAGATCGAACCAACCAGGGAGCTGAAGACAAGTTTGTCTTGTTTCTTATAGTGGCTATAATCAGGATTGGTTTCGGGAACCCCATCGGTTGTGATCGTTGGCTGAGGAACTTCCAGAGATCCATCGAGATATCCTGCTAGATCATATGCGTCAAACAGTGCATGGACTTGTCTGCTCCACATCAGATGATTGGTACTGGAAAGCTTAGCTACATTGGTCATGTTCACACTTAAAAGTGTTTTGTTGTTGATGAAGACGCCTTCGTTAATTGACATAGGGGAAGAAGACATATTCAAGAGGGGTTGAGAAGCGGGAGAGAAAATTTTTATGTGTTTTAGTTATGGCTGCTCTGATACCATATAGGTTAAATGACTTACTTCCTTAGAAAGATGATGTACAAGAATATATACAGAGACGTGATACTAAGGTATACACAATATTTAATTACATTAGAACCCCTAATCATATCTTTCTTTATATGTCTATATAAACCCCTACCTCCAAGTGCTGTTTTGGCCAATCTAGACCACGGCAGATAGTTACCACCAGTTAACGTCACTGGAATAACCACAAGTTTTGAGTTCTCCATCTTGAATCTCTTTTATCCAGCAGGTAATAGGGTGTTTCAAGAAATTATGAAATGAACAAAGTAAGAGAAGTAAACCAGAGTAAATTTGCGGAAGAAGTGAAAGAGTATAGAGAAAATAAGGTCTCAAGAGCTTTATTGCTCTGATACCATGTGAGTTTTAGAGATTCAGAGAAGAATTAATGGAAGAACATGATGAACAAATTGAAGAACAAGAGAGAGAGAGAGAGAGAGAGAGAGAGAGAGAGAGAGAGAGAGAGAGAGAGAGAGAGAGAGAGAGAGAGAGAGAGAGAGAGAGAGAGAGAGAGAGAGAGAGAGAGAGAGAGAGAGAGAGAGAGAGAGAGAGAGAGAGAGAGAGAGAGAGAGAGAGAGAGAGAGAGAGAGAGAGAGAGAGAAGAGGTTTTCATAGACAGAAGAATAAGAAAGAGAAAATGATTTACTTTGATTGATTTAGAACATGTTACATTTCCCATTTATAGGTAAAGACTCAGAGAAAGTTGACAATAAAACAATAATAAACTTGTTCTGCTGAAGTAAGACAAAGAAGCACAACCAGCCGAGTGATAGGGACAGGTTTGGTCTCTCTCTCTCTTTCCTTAAAAAAGCATGTGACCTTCTCTTGTCTATAGCCCCCAACGGCTCCTTCTTTATTTGAATTCCCCATTAGCTTCTGGTTACTCCGACCAGATACTTAGACAAGAGGTTTTATTTAGTTGTTTGCCTTCCACTCCAAGATTAGTCAAGTATGCTAGGTTGTACGGATCACCTTGTCTCACAAGTCCTCTCAAATCCGACTTTCTCTTGCTTCATCTCCTAGCTTATTCCTTATTCATGAAAACAGAGAAGGCTTGGGTTTGCACACCGGACGTGATGGGCTATTTTATGAGGATTTTGGGCCTCATGTTTAGAGCAAGACAGAGGGGTAAGAAGAATAAAGAAGAAACCAGCTGGGAAGAGAGTGTGCTTGAGCTGAAAAGCTGAAGATACTAAAGATGAAATGAATCAAAGTGACACTTACTTAGATGAGATGGATGATCTGAATAATCAAGTGGCGGGAGTGACTCTGATCCAGGAGCTGAAGCTGGGCTGAGTGAGAGTGACACTGATCCATGAGCTGAAGCTGAGTTAAAGAAGAGTGACAGTGGAGCTGGTTTGGAATGAGTTGAAATGCGACCTAATGATCAAAATAGACCAAGCCATTTTTATGAAACCAAGCCCAAGATAAGTATCGAATCTGTCTTGCTGATGGACAGCCACGAAATTCAAGTCTAAGAATCCATTTGAATCTGTTTTGGATCCAGTGGCCCATAGAGAAGTGATATCAGCCCATAACAAGTTCTTATGGGTCTCTTTCATGCCATTTTCGACCAGGCTTTTTATCAAAGTATTATTGGCCCATTCTAACCAGAAAATATCAAAGAAAGTCAGCAAGGAGGTCCTGGTCGTGGGCAAATCAAAGGCCATTCAAAGAAGAACTCATGTCTTGTCAAAAATCTTACTCTTTAGTCAAGTCCACCATATTTATGTTATTTATATTTTCTAGAATAATTTAGACATTTGGTCTAACCCACATCCTAATATATAAATGGATTGTTTTATATTGTTTTATGCATTCAGCCTTTTTAATAAAATTTACTTTTATATTTGTTGAATCCTTTGTTCTTCGGAACATCGTAGTGCTAAGAGTTCATTCTCCGTAAGACGCTCGCCCTTTATCAAAAACATAGTTCATTCTCTTGATCAATGGCACTTCTACACAAGGGATTGATCATTCCGAAAATCAGTCTTTGAAGACCATCTCATCATCTTCGACTATAATTAATCATCCATTCCATCCTTCTTTGGTCGATTTCTTGATCAAATCATATCCATCGCCAATCTTCGAGTGCTGATTCCCGGGAGGGATTTCTATCATTTGGTATCAGAGCCACTCTGAGGTTCGGAGTTCTTTACAGCCAGCGAGTCTTAACCATAGAGTGAAGTCTGAACGCAAAGAAACAAGAGAATCATTGAGAGGAAGGAAAAGTTCGATTCAGATTCCATCCTTCCATGGAGAGTTTGATCCAGATTCATACAATTATTAGGAAAAAGAGTTGAAGTCGATCTTTGGATGTCATAACTACACAGCAGAGAAGCGGTTTCATGTTGAAGTTACTGGGTTGCACGGGTATGCCGTTGATTGGTGGAATCTGGTTTCTAACACCAGGAGACGCACTGCAGAGCAATAGGTTTCGTGTTGGTTTGAAATGAAGAAAATAATGACGGAAAGGTTTGTATCAAAGAGTTATGGTCAAATTGATTTGAAGAGATTGCAAAGTCAATCTGATTCAGTTTGGGCACGACCTAGGCCAGCCAGAAAAGAAATATCCAGCAACATCAGGGCATCTCAACAAGGTGTGAAGCAAAGTAGATCAAAGAAGGCAGAACAAAAGCCAATATCTAATCCGATCATAGACACTCCATCGACCAGATCTGTCTAAAAAACGAAATTATTGCTTGGAGAGATGGCTGTGTGCTTTTAAGGAGAAGATCCATCAAAATATCACAGCCTCACGTCCACACCAGCCTCACAACTATCAGTAGAACCAGAGAAGCAAGGAGCAGTCGCTACCATTCAAGAGATCAAAGTTGCTGGACCGGAGTCAACAAATATTTTGTGCAGATTAATGAAACAATAGAAGAAGCAAGGCTACGGAACTTGGAGAAATGGAAGTTTCTGTTCCAGGAGGTTGATCAACAAAAGGAGACAGCCACTCAGCAAACCTCAGTCACTGCTACTCAAGAGATTAGAGAAACTAAATCGAAACTGGTTAATCTTGAACAGGAAGATTGTTTGTTCAACCAGCTGCATCAAGAGGAAGACTCAAAGTCCGTGAGTGTTCTCTAGACTGTCCAAAACGTGGCACAAGAAGCAGCTTTCATCAGACCAGAGGCAGCTCATGAGAAGAAGAACACAATGGTTTGCAATTCATGTGCATTTCATGAACCATTTTCTTGTGAATTTGTGACCAAACCCAATTTTTGGATTAAGAACAGCATCTGAGACAAATCAGGGGGCTACAATACTTCATCTTTAAACCAGGAGAAGGTACGTGTGTTGTCAACAACAACAGTCTCATCCTTCGCAGAAGATCGACACAAATGAAGCCGAAAAATGTTGGATCTTTCATCCTTGAAGAAAATTCAGATTTGAGGTCAAATCTTTTTGAAGAAAGAGGGATGATGCAACCCTTATCAGCCTCATATACCAAGGTAGGAGTATTGATATATTGTGTTTTTGACACATTTGAATATGTTTTCTAAAGTGTTTTCATGTCTTTATCGAGTCAATTTACTCTTTTTTGAGTCATTACAGGTCTTGAATAGGGCCGATTGCGAAAGGGGAGACCCATGAAGAAAAGAATGAAATTTGGAGGCTTTCTGCTGCGGGGCATCCAAACAGAGCAACCACCTGCTTGCTCCCGAAAAATATGGAAACTTCTAATTTTCAGGATTTTTCCTAATCATCCCTATTTTATCTCCTGCAGCGCCGAGGGACCTGCAATATCTATATTTTCTGATTCCTATTATTTTCTAAGCTACTTTTACACAATAAACCAGACCTTAGAGATTTATTCTTGGCGATTTGCTACCTTACAAGGGAGAAGGCCATCTCTCTCGATTTAGAGAAGAAGCTCATCAACCCTATTTCTCTTTTATTGCAGCAATATTTCATGTCTTCTTCATCTATGATCTTTGTTTTTTCTTGTTCCACGGCTGAGTAGTCGGCTTGCTTAGTATAGGGTGTTAGGGTGTTAGATCCATGAGCTTGACATAAATAAATTATAAATCGATTGTCTTCATTCATAGCTGTTCTTATTGCTTACATTAATCTGATCACTTAGTGAATGAATTTAGGTTTAATCTATTCATTAACCGTGTAATAGGTTGCTAGACATGGCATGAATGAGCATTACATCCCTAACCAGCAAGAGTAGATTTTAGGGTATATTGTGAACATATCAGACTCGATTTCTAATGCTTGTGGTCGCGCTTCAACCCAGACGAGAGTTTAGGACTGCTGGGGTCGATCCACAAAGGGAGCAGCACCGCGAAAGTGGGCTGTTCCATCTTGAGTGATCCGAGTTCTAAACTTACTTTTAACTGCACTTGAATAATTTTTTGGCTCACGCTTGTTTAACACCCGATAAAACCACCCTAGGCTATCATCTCTATAACCTGAATTCAACCACATTGCTCTCTGAATTTTCAGTTTAGAACACTCGATTGTTTTAGCTTCAAATTGAACCCATAAAAATAAAGTGTAACCATTGGTCTCTGTGGATTTGATCCTAAAGTGCTGCATCGACATACCATTCGATTATGGTAGTGTGCACATTAGGTTAATTGGTGTGCGTATACACATAATATCAAGTACATGTCACAAACCAGCTAGGTTCAGGATCAAGTCTTGCCTTAATGGCTGTTTATGAGCCTTATTGGTATGATCCATGAAGCTTTGGACCGTAAGAAGGCTTAGGCTTACACACTGGACGTTATGGGCTATTTATGAGGATTTTTGGGCTTATGATTAGAGCAAGACAGAGGGGTTAGAAGAATAAAGAAGAAACCAGCTGGGGAGAGAGTGTGCTTGAGCTGAAACCAGCTAAAGATACTAAAGATGAAATGAATCAAAGTGACACTTACCTAGCTGAGCTGGATGAGCTGAATAATCAAGTGAGCGGGAGTGACACTGATCCAAGAGCTGAAGCTGAGCTGAGTGAGTGATGTGATCTTGGAAAGCAAAGGAACTGAGAAGATGGAACAGCTTGAACCATGGAGAACAGCTTGAACCTGAGGAGACAAAGGACAATGATCTAAATGTACCTGTTGGTCTAATGACTAGGTCCAAACAAGAAAGATTCCAGCAAGCTCTTCATCAACTCTTACACACTATCCAGGGAAGTCTATAGTGTTCTTAAACAAGTAAGGTCCCTAGACACAATTAAACAAATGAGGAAGAGTCCAAACATTCCCACTGTCCATGACCAGGCTTAAAGTGACCTTTCCCAACGTTCCCAAAGGCAAGAGCCTTAACTCCACATGTAATCTTGCGTCCCCAACAGTCCTTTTGCCTTAGTTAAACAGATTAGAGCCTCCTGGTTACATTTCCGGATCACTCTTTTCTTCTCCTTGCCTTGCAAGTCACGTTGTAGACCTAGGTTGTACGAAAAAACTTGTTCTTCAAGTTAACTCTATTCTTGTTCATGGTGATTCTCCACTGATTTATGACTCCACATAAAGATTCTTACATCGTAATTCATTCTGGATTGATTAGAATAAAGAAGAAATTGCCAAATCTCCAAACAGGGTAACTAGAATCAGGTCGGTTAAAAGTGGGATAACTTATTCAACATAACTCCTATGATATTGATTCAAATTCAGGGTGATTATACACCGATTCATGAGTCCAAATCAAGCTTCTTACATCGTGATTCATTCTGATATGACTAGAAATCACTTGGGTTGAAAGTGGGATAACTACTTCATCATAACTCCTATGATATTGATTCAACTTAAGGGTGATTACCGACTGATCTATGATTCCAAATAAAGCTTCTTACATCTTGATTCATTTTGGTTTGATTAAAACCAATAAGAATATGCCAAATCTCCAAAAAGGTAAACTGGAATAACTTTGTTTGAAAGTGTGATAACTTCTTCATCATAACTCCTATTATATATAATCAACTTCAGGGTGATTCTCCACTCATTTATGAGTCAAAATCAAACTTCTGTCATCATGATTCATTCTGTTTTTTTTTTTTGAATAAAGAAGAAATTGTCAAATCTCCAAACATGATAAACTGGAATCACTTTGGTTGAAAGTGGATAATGTCTTCATAATAACTTCTATAATATTGATTCAACTTAAGGGTGATTAACTATTGATTTATGTGTCCAAATTAATTTTTTACATCGTGATTTGTTCTCGTTTGATTAGAATCAATAAGAAATTACCAAATCTCCAAACATGGTAAACTGGAATCACTTTCGTTGAAAGTGGGATAACTTCTTCATCATAACTCATATGATATCTATTCAACTTCAGCGTTATTCTCCACCAACTTATGAGTCCAAATTAAGATTCTTACATCGTAATTCATTCAGGTTTGATCAGAATGAAGAAGTAGTTGCAATATCCAAACAAGGTAAAGTGGATTTAAGTCGGTTGAAAGTGGGATAACTTCTTCATCATAACTCCTATGTTATTATTTCAACTTTAGGCAGATTCTCTTCATATTTATGTGTCCAAATCAAGCTTCTTACATCGTGATTCGTTCTGGTTTGATTAGAATCAATAAGAAATTGCCAAATCTCTAAACATGGTACACTGGAATCACTTTGGTTGAAGGTGTGATAACTTCTTCATCATAACTCCTATGATATTGATTCAACTTTAGAGGGCAATTTTCCACTGATTTATGAGTCCAAAAAAGCCTCTGACATTGTGATTCACTCAGTTTGTATTAGAATCAAGAAGAAATTGCCAAATCTCAAAACTCGAAAAATCTAGAATCACTTCGGTTGAAAGTGGGATAACTTCTTCATTATAACTCCTATGATATTGATTCAACTTCAGTGTGATTAACCACTGATTTATGAGTCCAAATGAAGCTTCTTACATCGTGATTGATTCTTTTTTTTTATTAGAATAAAGAAGAAATTGCAAAATCTCTAAACACGATAAACTGGAATCACTTCGGCTGAAAGTGAGAAAACATCTTCATGATAACTCCTATGATATTGATTCAACTTCAGGGTGATCCTCCAATGATTTATGAGTCTAAATAAGGCTTACTACATCGTGATTCATTCGGGTTTTATTATAATAAATAAGAAACTGAAAAATCTCCAAACAAAGTAAACTGGGATTACTTTGGTTAAAAGTGGATAACTTCTTCATCATAACTCCTATGATTTTGATTCGACTTCAGGGTGATTATCCACTGATTTACGATTACAAATGAAAGTTAGTAATCGTAATTTATTCTGGTCTGATTAGAATCAAGAATAAATTGTCAACTCTCCAAAAAGGGTAAACTAGAATAAAGTCGGTTAGAACTGGGAAAACTTCTTCATCATAACTCGTATGATATTGATCCAACTTCAGGATGATTATCCACTGATTTATGATTCCAAATAAAGATTCTTACATCATAATTCCTCTGGTTTGATTATAATCAAGAAGTAATTGTCAAATTTCCAAACATGGTAAATTGGAATCAAGTCGGTCGAAAGTGGGATAACTTCTTCATCATAACTCCTATGATATTGATTCAACTTTAAGGACATTACCCACATATTTATGAGTCCAATTCAATATTCTTACATACTGATTCATTCTGGTTTGATTAAAATCAAGAAAAAATTACCAAATCTCCAAACACGCTAAACTGGATTCACTTCGGTTGAAAGTGGGATAACTTCTATGATATTGATTTAACTTCTGGGTGATTCTCCACTTATTTATGAGTCCAAATCAAGAATCTTACACGTTAATTCATTCTTGTTTGATTAGAATCAAGAAGAAATTGCCCAATATCCAAACGAGGTAAATTTGAATCAAGTCGGTAGAAAGTGGGATAACATCTTCATCATAACTCCTATGTTATTGATTCAACTTTAGGGCGATTCTCCACATATTCTCTATACAGGATAAACGGAATCACTTCGGTTGAAAGTAGGATAAGTTCTTCATCATAACTCCTATGATATTGATTCACCTTCATGATGATTCTCCATAGATTTATGAGTCCAAATAAATCTTCTTACATCTTGATTCTCTCTGGTTTGAGTAGAATCAAGAAGAAATTTCCAAATCTCTAAATACGATAAACTATAATCACGTCGGTTGAAAGTGGGATAACTTCTTCATCATACCTCGTAAGATATTGATTCAACTTCAACTTCAGGGTGATTCTCTACTGATCTATGAGCCCAAATCATTGTGGTTTGATAGAATCAAGAAGTAATTGTCAAATCTCCAAACATGGTAAACTGGAATCTAGACAGTTGAAACTTTGATAAATTCTTCATCATAACTCCTATGATGTTGATTCAACTTTAGGGAGATTCCCCACAGAGTTATGAGTCGAAATAAATCTTCTTTCATCATGATCAATTCTGTTTTGATTAGAATCTGGAATATATTTCCAAATCTCTAAACAGGGTAAACTAGAATCACTTCGGTTGTAAATGAGATAACTTCTTCATCATAACTCGTATTATACTGATCCAACTTCAGGGTAATTATCCACTGATTTATGAGTCCAAATCAAGATTCTTACATCGTGATTATTCTCGTTTGATTAGAATCAAGAAGAAATTGCCAAATCTCCAAACAGGCTAAACAGGAATCACTTCAGTTGAAAGTGAGATAACTTCTTCATCATAATTCCTATGATATTGATTCAACTTAAGAGTGATTAACCACCGATTTATGAGTCCAAATCAAGATTCTTACATCGTGATTCATTCTGGTTTAAGAAGTAATTGTCAAATCTCCAAACAACGTTAACTGGAATCACTTCGGTTTAAAGTGGGATAACTTCTTCATGATAACTCCTATGATATTGATTCACCTTCGGGGTGATTCTCAACTTATTTATGCATCTATATCAGGCTTAATACATTGTGATTCATTCTGGTTTGAGTAGAATCCGGAATATATTGCCAAATCTCCTAACAGGGTAAATTGGAATCACTATGATTGTAAATGGGATAACTTCTTCATCATAACTCCTATGATGTTGATTCAACTTTAGGGAGATTCTCCACAGATTTATGAGTCCAGATCAATCTTCTTTCATCGTGATTCATTCTAGTTTGATTAGAATCAGGAATATATGGCCAAATCTCCAAACAGGGTAAACTGGAATCACTTCGGTTGTAAATGGGATAACTTCTTCATCATAACTCGTATGATATTGATCTAACTTCAGGGTTATTATCAACTGATTTATGATTCCCAATAAATATTATCAAATCTTGATTTATTCTCGTTTGATTAGAATCAAGAAGAAATAGCTAATTCTCCAAACATGGTAAACTGGAATCACTTCGGTTGAAAGTCGGATAACTTCTTCATCATAATTCCTATGATATTGATTAAACTTAAGGGTGATTAACACTGATTTGTGAGTCCAAATTAATATTCTTACATCATGATTCATTCAGGTTTGATTACAATCAATAAGTAATTGCCAAATCTCCAAACCAGGTAAATTGGGATCACTTTGTTTGAAGGTGGGATAACTTCTTCATCATAACTCCTATGATATTTATTCAACTTCATGGTGTTTCTACACTAATTTAACATTCCAAATGATTTTTTTTACATCGAGATTCATTCTGGTTTGATTAGAATCAAAAATAAATTGTCAAATCTCCAAACAGGGTAAACTGGAATCACTTCGGTTGAAAGTGGCCTAACTTCTTCATCATAACTCCTATCAGATTGATTCAACTTCAGGGTGATTATCCACTGATTTATGATCCAAATTGAGATTCTTACGTCGTGATTCATTCTGTTTTTATTAGAACCAAGAAGCAATTGCCAGATCTCTAAACAGGGTAAACCGAAATCAAGTCGGTTGTGAATGGGATAACTTCTCCATCATAAATCGTATGAAAATGATCGAACTTTAGGGCGGTTGTCCACATATTTATGAATCCAAATCACGCTTCATACATTGTGATTCATTCTGGTTTGATTAGAATAAATAAGAAATTGTCAAATCTCCAAACAGAGTAAATTAGAATCACTTCTGTTGAATGTGGGATAAGTTTTTCATAATATCTCGTACGATAATGATTCAACTTCACCGTGATTCTCCACAGATTTATGAGTCCAAAGAAATCTTCTTACATCTTGGTTCTCTCTGGTTTGATTAGAATCAAGAAGAAATTTCCAAATCTCCAAATAAGATGAACTAGTATCATTTTCGTTGAAAGTGGGAGAACTTCTTCATCATAACTCGTAAGATATTCATTCAACTTCAACTTCAGGGTGATTCTCTACTTATCTATGGACCCAAATCAAGATTATTACATCATAATTCATTCTGTTTTGGTTAGAATCAAGAAGTAGTTGTCAAATCTCTAAACATGGTAAGCTGGAATCAAGTCGGTTGAAACTGGGATAACTTCTTCCTTATAACTCCTATGATATTGATTCAACTCTAGGGCGAATCTCCAAAGATTTATGCTTCCAAATCAATCTTCTTTCATCGTGGTTCATTCTGGTTAGATTAGAATAAAGAAGAAACTGTCAAATCTCCAAACAGGGTAAACTAGAATCACTTCGGTTGAAAATGGGGTAACTTCTTCATCATAACTCGTATGATACTGATCCAACTTCAGGGTGATTATCCACTGATTTATGAGTCCAAATCAAGATTCTTACATCGTGATTCATTTTCGTTCTATTAGAATCAAGAAGAAATTGTGAAATCTTCAAACAGGATAAACTGGAATTACTTCGGTTGAAAGTGGGATAACATCTTCATCATAATTCCTATGATATTGATTCAAATTAAGAGTTATTATCCACTAATTTATGAGTCGAAATCAAGCTTCTTACATCGTGTTTCATTATATTTTGATTAGAATCAAGAAAAAATTACCAAATCTCCAAACAGGGTAAACTGGAATCATGTCGGTTGAAAGTAGGATAACTTCTTCATCATAACTCCGATGAAATTGATTCAACATAAGTATGATTCTCCACTGATTTATGAATAATAATCAAGCTTCTGACATAGTGATTCATTCTTGTTTTATTATAATCAATAAGATATTGTCAAATCTCCAAACATGATAAAATAGAATTACTTCGGTTGAAAGTGGGATAACTTCTTCATCATAACTCCTTTGATATTGATTCAACTTCATGGTGATTCTCCACTGATTTATTAGTCATAGTCAATCTTCATAATCCTTATTCATTCTTGTTTGAATAGAATCAAGAAGAAACAGCCAAATCTCCAAACAGAGTAAATTTGAATTACTTCAGTTGATAGGGGAATAACTTCTTCATCATAACTCCTATGATATTGATTCAAATC
>CAJHQQ010005036.1:0-21226 GCA_905132885.1 Moricandia moricandioides | reverse complement strand
GAGGTTGCAAGGTAAGTGTAATGCTGATTTTAACACTTCATGTTACAGACTTGGTCCCCCTCTATTGTAGGTAAACCAGATTTGAGGACAATCTTTTTGAAGAGGGAGGGATGATTGAGCAATGGAAGCACCAAAGAATGGAACATTGAACCTGAGAGCTTGTAGCTGAGGATGCAACCTCAAGAGTGCATAAATGCATGTTGATCATGGACCGGATCACTAAGGAGAACATAGGATGAGTTTTAGTGAGCCACATGAGCCCATTGCATCAAAACTTGGTGATGACTGCTTCTAGCGCCATTTCTTTAGAAGGTCCCATGACTCGTTCCAGAGTCAAGAAGCTTAAAGAGAATGTTTTGTTGGATTCCTCACTTCACATCCACAACAACAAAGGTCTTGGACAAGGTCTGCATCCGAGATGTTGATCAACATTTGAATGCGTCCTAGGACTGCTGCTTGTGATGGTTGATGGGAATGGATTGAGATCCTCTCGCAAGAACGAATCAGAGAGACTCAAGTTCTTCAAGGCGTGTGAGATTGAATGGTAACAAAGAGGGATGAATGTCTCTTGATACTCCTGATGAATGGTTTGGATATGACACACCAAACTAAACACCCTTAGACCTTGGATATGACACACCAGAACTCGGCAACACTTCTTTTAGAGAGAGAGAGCCGTATAAGATGAATGCTAAACTTGTTTAATAAAAGCTGTTGATGATTACAAAGGGTGTAGAGAACCCTTTAAATAAGAAAACCAGAGACAATCCTCTAGGGTTTTCGACATGAATCAAAAAAGGAAAGAACTAAACAAACTATAGTCTATAAGTTTAATGAAATAAAATGCAACTTCTATTAGTCTTGGACCGAGAATAGCACTTAGGTGATATGTAGAAAGTTGTGGCCTCGGTTAAAACCTTCCCTGGAAAACCTCGTGGGACAAAACCAAAAGCAAGGAAAAAGAGCACGCACCCATGTCTTGCCTGACACTAACTCAGTTTGGTGTAGAGATGGCTTGAATGGTGATCAAGACATCTCGGATCAACTTGTCCAAGACCTGCTTGTTGTGATGTGAAGTGAGTAATCCAACACATTCTCCTTTAGCTTCTTGACTCTGGAACGAGTCATGGGACCGTTCAGGAATGGCTAGAGCATCACTCACCAAGTTGGTTGATGCATTGTGGCTTCATGTGGCTCATCTAGACTCTCCTTGTCCTCTTAGTGATCCGGTCATGATCACATCATATGCACTGCTTAAAGGTTGCATGCCTTGGTGCTTTCCATGATCACATTCATCCCCTCCCTCTTAACAAAGATTTGTCCTCAAATCTGTTTTACCTTTGCAAGCCCTCTTTGATAGGCATTGTTGCTGACTGGTTTGGATATGTAGAAGGCACTAATCCATTTAGTTCTGATTCATTACTTAAACCTGATATGTTGAAACAAAGCAAGTATAGCCACATGAAGTTTATCAAAGAGTAATAATCTTATCCCAAATTGGTTCTTTGCTCGGTTTTGGCTGTTGTGCTGCTGCTTCTGGTGGTGCTTCTTTGATGAGGATGAAGCTTAGTGACGTCCTGGTGTGCTATCCTGATCCAAATCAGGTGGCTGAACCGCTTGTCTTCCACATGCTTTGTTCTTTCTTCTTGTATGCTTCAAGCTTCATCATAATCTGCACATGGCTCTTTTGACAAAAACAAGTGCATCATATCTGTGTATATTGATAAAAAGAACTCTTGAAAAACATGATCACTTACCTTAGCATGCTCACCTGCGTCGCCATATCATAGGATTGAGATGTTTTAAACTCAGAAAAGTTCAAAGATAGCCAATACAGGATCACCCGATTTTGTAGAACCCATAACTCTTTCATATGAGAAGGTTTTGACCTTGATTCCAAATCGACGTGAGCCCCTGATGAGTTAAGTTTCCATGGCAGTCGAGTTTGATGGTTAACTCCTTGTGGTTGTTGAGAATAGACCCTCGGACTGTCCCTATGTCAAGGCTGGCGGCTAGACGTTTCCAAGGTTTGATTGTTGCTATCATCAACTTAACCAACAACCCATTCTTGCTACTCTGATCATTATTATAGATTCTCTTTTCGAAAATGGGTAGATCTCAAAACAGTTTGACCTGTACTCACAGCAAGCAAATCAGGCTTATGTTTTTCTTTGAGTTTAGATAGTTAACCCGGGTTTGGTTCCTTTGGAGATTGTTTGTAGAGCTAAGTCTCTGGTGGTTTTCTCTTTGATTGTGAAGAGAGGAAACATGAGTTCTTTCTCCTGCTCCCAGTAATCACTTCACCATTGACTCTAGTGACTCCTTCATCTTCCAATTACATTTTGATAATCTTTGCATTGGTACTGAAGTTGCTGCATATCTGGTGGCTTCCATATCTTGATATGGTCAAAGATGCAAGTCCTTACCTTGATCCACTCAAACTCTTATGACACCCAACTTGTTCTCTAGCACGAACAGAGCACTCTCCAAGGCTGGTCGGTACCTTCTGTGGAAATATTCTCAGGTCTCTCAACAGACGTAGGGTCTGTAACCATCTCAGCACAATCAGACATAAGTCTTCCTACTGCGCGAAGATCCGCAAACCAGCATGTTTTAATCAAAGAACTAGCAATATCTTTTAGACTGATCAGAAGGTCCATATCTCTGTGTTGTCTGTGTTTGTGTGAGAATATAGACAGTTAGCAATGTTGTGTGAGTGATGTAGAAACAGGTAGATATATAGAATGCAGTGTAAGAGCGAAGAGCAATCAGATAGACAAGTCGATAGATTTAATCAGAGACTGCAATGTAGAGACAGGTATGGAGAATAGGCGTAGATTATAGGAGGAGTAGTGAGATTAATTGTGAGAGATTCGATGTAGAGAGGTATAAGTAGCTAACCAGAGTAATAGAGAGCATAATGAGACAGGAGAGAATGTGAAGAAGGAATAGGGAGCTCGCCCACTTTCCAGTAGCTTCAATTTGTTTTTAGCATTACAAGACTGAGCTCACATGTATATAGCCCAACTATCACAATCAAACTAGTCTAATAAACAAGTTACTTGTGTAGGGAATGGCGTATAAACCATAATATTGTGGCGGAATCAGAAGGCGGCAGGCTGGTCTGGGGCACATGGCTGGCAGCTCCAGGAATGGTGAGAAAGTGACTGGAGGAAGAGGCACACACAAGCTTGGTGTGATAGTGACAGGTCAGTCCTTCTTCTTATGCACCACTTGCTCTCTTTCTTGTCTAAAATCAGACCCAGCTAGTTCCAATTGCATTCAAACTGAATTGCCTTGACTTTCTGGAGCATTAGCCACGTCCATAATGTCTTCCCCACTCATTCCTTGCCTTGCAAGTCAAGTCTGGTTAGGTTTTGGAATGAATAGTAGACAGATTCAAATCTTCTCACTTGCTGTCCTAGTTGAACCTTAATCCAGCTTGCTTCGTCTTCTCTATCTTTTATTATTCCAACACTCCCCCTCAAGCTTGACCATAGGAGATCCTTGGACAAGCTTGGAACCTTGAAGAAGCTCCCTCATTAAAAACCTTGGCCAGAAAACCCTCCTTAGGGATAAAACCAACCAAGGAAAAGAGTAGAGTTCTCCAAAGCCTAGGGATTGGCCAGTGAGCCTAAGGAACTTCAGATTTATCATGGTGGAGTCCTTAGGCTCTGGATCGTGGCCTAACTTGTGGTGCAAGCGTGGACTCCATCACTTGCACACACCAACACCTTGGACTCATCTTAGACCCCGGTTTGTGTCTCCCCCTCTCTTCTGACTACTCGCCATCTTGATAGGTAAGGATGGACCGGTTCTTTGCTTCATTGAGTCTCAAGTAAGGTACCTGATACAATATCCCACAGGTGCATCAGTTTTCAAGGTAATGCACTAATCACAATAATCTCAATAACATTTTAATCATAAGAACAACAATGAATGTTTTGAGATGAGTTTAAGGTGCTTCCCTTTCATCATTATGGTAGGGAGTGAACTCCACTTGAGTCCGCACTTGGTAAGACATCTCTCAGATCATAGGAAGCTCATTCACACTCCCCCTCAAGCTTGAACCGAGAATAGGTGAAGGTCCAAGCTTGCAAGGTTGCAATGAGTTCATGATAGCTTCTTTGATCCGGCTGGTGAGGAATGATGCAAGAGTGAACTCCACTTCTTGCCAAGAGACACTGGACGACTTGGATCCTCAGAATTGCACACCAATACCCCTCCTCAAGCTTGATCCAGAGAGAATAGGTGAAGGACCAAGCTTGGAAGTGGGCAGTACTGAGCTTGAACCAGGAGCACAACAGTTCCAACACCTGCGCTTAAGCCAACTGATCCACCTTTGATCTCTGCTCCATTGCCTTTGGACCACCGGTCTCCTCATGACTTAGGTGATGGTCTTCCTTGTGTGTCTCATGAACCAGGAGCTCAACACCCAAACAGGCTGCGCTTAATTCAACCGGTTCTACACACAAGCTATCTCTCCATGGTCAGGAATATACATCATGTGTAGGCTCTGAACTTCATGGGCAATGTCTTCTTCTTTGTCTTGGATTGGTGGTGGACAGAGAGCACCTCTTGTGTACCTGAAACATCACTCAAACTCCAGCAAGAATTAGACAACACAGTATGACCAGACCTTGATAACTCACCAAGTCTGATCCATCATGTTAAACAAGATGCAAAGGACTGAATCTAAACAACTCATTCAGTTCAAATCCAAGCAACCAACTCTCTAAATGCACATGTATGATAACTCATCAATAACAAGGTATTTAGGCAAATTTTAATGACCATTTAAGCAACACTATGATTAAATGTCAAAAACAGAGACTAGATAACTCATCTAATCACCTTAACCAGTTTAAGAATGCATCACAGGACCAGGAACAACCTATGGATGCAAAACAAGACATAGAGCCAACATATAGATGCATTACATGACCAGGAAACTCTCCTAGACCTCTAGCAATGCCACAAGACTCAAACCAGGTTCTAGACAACTCGCCTAGACAATTCTGAACACAAACAATTTATCTAAAGCAATAACTAGTCATGACCATGCTAGCAAGCTTAGAAACAATTCAAAACAGAACCACACACACAGTTTTTGTATTATGGGACAGAAACTAGGTTCAACAACTCTAGCACTTGAACCTGTCCCAAGAACAAAACAATTCACAAATAATTAAACTAGGACATTAACTAGACATAACCATGCTAGTAAACTCCTAGAACATACCACACACAACCAGAAAAAAATTTAAATAATTATTAAGTATACTGGGACAGAAACTAGGTTCAACAACTCTAGCAACTTTAAACTGTCCCTAAGATACTAAACACACCACTCAACACAACCAGACATAAAGACACAAGCTTTACTCAAGGGAAAGAGGTTTAGCTTACAACCAAGGAACCTGATCTGGTTCCTTGAACCTCCAAGGCACATGGTTCACCTGAACTTGGCAGATTTGGATTTTGGGTTCTCTACCCAACTCCATTCCTTTGAGTGTGCTTTCCCCTTGAACCTCTCATGCTTAGGACCTCTCCTTTCTTCCTGTTTACCAGACGCCACCTTCTGGAAGATAGTGAGAGACTCCATCTTGAAAAGAACATCAGAATTGCTTGTACAGATTTTGTTTGGAGTTTTGCTTGCCAAACAGCTCCAAAACATTTTGCTTCCAAGAGATCTCTTCAGGATGGACAGGAGGCACGAGGATAGACTCTGGAGAGTCTCTGTACACGCCATTGTTTCAGTCTTCTTCCTCTTGAAGAGACTGAACAGCCAACTAGACAGAAACTTCTCAGATTGTTTTAAAACAGCCATGAGGGTGAGCTTGTGCTTGATTTGCGGAAGCTTTGAGTTTCAAGAGCTTGGGAGCTCTGATACCATGTGAGAATAGACAGTTTATGGTGTGTGAGTGATGTAGAAACAGAGTATAGAATGATGTAAGAGAAAGAGAATCTGATAGACAAGTGAGATTTAAAGAGACTGCAATGTAGAGTATTGGAGAATAAGGGAGATTTAGGAGGAGTATGAGATTATTGTGAGAGATTTCGTGTAAGAGAGTAAGTAACCAGAGAATAGAGAGATTAATGAGACAGGAGAATGGTGAAGAAGAAAGGGGAACTCCCCACTTTCAGCTTAATTTGTTTTGATTACAAGAGAGGCTAATATATAGCCCAACTACACAACAAACTAGCTAATAAACAATTACTTGTGTAGGGAATGGATAAACAATAATATTGTGGGGAAATCAGAAGGGGCAGGCTGGCTGGGACAGGCTGGGCACGTCCAGAATGGTGAGAAAGTGACTGGAGGAAGAGGCACACACAGCTTGGTGTGATAGTGACAGGTCAGTCCTTCTTCTTATGCACCACTTGCTCTCTTTCTTGTCTAAATCAGACCAGCTAGTTCCAATTGCATTCAAACTGAATTGCCTTGACTTCTGGAGCATTAGCCACGTCCATAATGTCTTCCCCACTCATTCCTTGCCTTGCAAGTCAAGTCTGGTTAGGTTTTGGATGAATAGTAGACAGATTCAAATCTTCTCACTTTGCTGTCCTAGTTTGAACCTTAATCCAGCTTGCTTCGTCTTCTCTATCTTTTATTATTCCAACAGTTTGTTGGATCCGTGACTGATTTGGCTTCATTCTCCAGTTGGTTTCATAGTGAAACTCTTGCTGAGCTGAGACGTGCAACCCCTTATCTTCAAAGGATGAGAAATCTACAAAATCCAATGTTGGTGCAGCTGAAATCTTCTTAACCTGTTTGATCTTGTTCTTCTGATTCAAGATGATGTGATCATGGACCGGATCACTAAGGAGGACAATGAGGAGAGTTTAGATGAGCAGCATGAAGCCACAATGCATCAACCATTTGATGAGGATGCTCTAGCCATTCCTGAAGGTCCCATGACTCGTTCCAGAGTCAAGAAGCTTGAGGAGAATGTTGTTGGATTACTCACTTCACATCCACAACAAGAAGGTCTTGGACAAGGTTTGATCCGAGATGTCTTGATCACCATTCAAGCCATCTCTACACCAAACTGAGGTAGTGTCTAGGCAGACATGGAGTGCGTGCTCTTTTCCTTGCTTTTGGTTTTGTCCCACGAGGTTTTCCAGGAGGAAGGTTTTTAACGAGGCCACAACATGTCTACAAATCACCTAAGTGCTACACTCGGTCCAAAGACTAATAGAAGTGCATTTTCATTTCATTTTAAACTTATAAACTATAGTTTGCTTTCTTTCCTTTTTTGGTTCTTTGTCGAAAACCCTAGAGGCATGTCTCTGGTTTTCTTATTTAAAGGGTCCCTTATACCCTATTGTACTCATCCAATCTTTTCTATACAAGTTATTCATCTTTGCGGCTCTCTCTCTCTAAAAAGAAGTGTGCCGAGTTCTGGTGTGTCATATCCAGAGTCTAAGGGTGTTTAGTTTGGTGTGTAATATCCAAACCATTCATCTAGGAGTATCAAGAGATCATCCATCCCTCTTGTGTCACCATCCAATCCACACGCCTTGAAGGACTTGAGTCTCTTTGATTCGTTCTTGCAAGGATTATCCATCCCCATCAACCAAAGAGCATCCTAGGGACGCATCAAGTGGTATCAGAGCAACTTTGGTTGGGAAGTACTCGCTCTCTCTCTTTGCGATTGTTCTTGTTTTGTTTCTTGTTTGTGTTCTTTTGTTGTTTCATCCGTGTTCAATCTAAATCAACTTGAATAAGCATTAGAACTCTTTTACTTTAGGGCTGCTCGTGACTGCATGAAAGTTTAGACAAGGATTTTAGACTTTCCTTATTTGGACTCATCCGGAAACCCTAGTGAGAGAAGAACCCTAGCCGCATACCTTCACTTGTCGATTGCTTTGTGTCTTGCTCTAAGTTGTTTATCACCTAGAACACGAGTAAAAGAAGCTTATTAGGTTGCTAGGAAAGCTTAGAAGAGTTTAGGAAAAAGATTAGAAGCTATTCCATTTTGCTTGAAGTCGATTTCCTTTTTAGCCGATTTTCCTTTTCACTTTGTCTTGCATTGTACGATTGTTTTGCTTTTCCTTTTTACTTGTTTTTCGTTTCCTTTTTGCTTGTCTTCTTCCCTAGAACTCTTTACTGGTTGTCTTGTTTGTTTTAAGCAGGTACAATGGTGTCCGAGTCTGAGGAAGAGGCTGAACTCGTCAGGAGAAACAAACTCCTCATGGAAGCTATGACCGAGCAACTTAACCAAAGCATGGTAGCAACCATGACCGAGATGATGAGGACCAGCCTCAGTGACATCAGAAGAGAGTTAAGAGAAGACATAAGGAGAGCCACTAGTCACTTACCAAACCAAGAGACTAGGAGAGAAGAGAGACCACAAGTGGCACACCAAGCAAATCGCCAAACCACTCGCCAAGAGCATGATGGTTATGAGGAGACTGATGACGAGTATGATCACCTCAGCTCATCCTCAAGAAGACCTAGACGTGCCCAATGTGAGAATAGACAGATTAGGGTGTGTGAATGGTGTTTAGAACAGAGTGTGGTCGAAATTAAAGAGAAAAGAATTAAGAGAGTATCTGAGAATCAAAGAGACTGCAATGGAGAATAAGAGAGATTTAGGAGGAGTATAAGAGATTGCTATGAGAAATTTCGTGTAACCAGAGAATAGAGAGAATAATGAGACCAGAGAATGGTGAAGAAGAAAGGGGAACTCCCCACTTTCAGCTCAATTTGTTTTGATTACAAGAGAGGCTAATATATAGCCCAACTACACAACAAACTAGCTAATAAACAATTACTTGTGTAGGGAATGGATAAACAATAATATTGTGGGGAAATCAGAAGGGGCAGGCTGGCTGGGACAGGCTGGGCACGTCCAGAATGGTGAGAAAGTGACTGGAGGAAGAGGCACACACAGCTTGGTGTGATAGTGACAGGTCAGTCCTTCTTCTTATGCAACACATGTGATCTTTCTTGCTTCAATTCAAACCAGATCTTTTCCCTTGACATATGCACGTGTAGAGTAGGATTTCTGGTGCTTGGCAACAGTCACAAGGTAAGCTTCAACTCATTTCCTTGCCTTGCAAGTCAAGCTAGGTCACAGCCTTCACATTTTCTTGTAAGTCAAGTTTTCTCTATCCAGATTTTATCTTCAACCAGATTGCTTCTTCTTCTTGTCTTCTTTATTTATCTTTATCAATACTTGGATCATGAACCAGCTTCTTCTTCTGGTCATTCTCTTCTTCATTTCAACACTCCCCGTCAAGCTTGACCATAGGAGATCCTTGGGCAAGCTTGGAACCTTGAAGAAGCTCCCTCATTAAAAACCTTGGCCAGAAAACCCTCCTTAGGGATAAAACCAACCAAGGAAAAGAGTAGAGTTCTCCAAAGCCTAGGGATTGGCCAGTGAGCCTAAGGAACTTCAGATTTATCATGGTGGAGTCCTTAGGCTCTGGATCGTTGCCTAACTTGTGGTGCAAGCGTGGACTCCATCACTTGCACACACCAACACCTTGGACTCTTCTTAGACCCCGGTTTGTGTCTCCCCCTCTCTTCTGACTACTCGCCATCTTGATAGGTAAGGATGGACCGGTTCTTTGCTTCATTGAGTCTCAAGTAAGGTACCTGATACAATATCCCACAGGTGCATCAGTTCTGAAGGTAATGCACTAATCACAATAATCTCAATAACATTTTAATCATAAGAACAACAATGAATGTTTTGAGATGAGTTTAAGGTGCTTCCCTTTCATCATTATGGTAAGGAGTGAACTCCACTTGAGTCCCCACTTGGTAAGACATCTCTCAGATCATAGGAAGCTCATACACACTCCCCCTCAAGCTTGGAACCGAGAATATGTGAAGGTCCAAGCTTGCAAGGTTGCAATGAGTTCATGATAGCTTCTTTGATCCGGCTGGTGAGGAATGATGCACGAGTGAACTCCACTTCTTGCCAAGAGACAATGGACGACTTGGATCCTCAGAATTGCACACCAATACCCCTCCTCAAGCTTGATCCAGAGAGAATAGGTGAAGGACCAAGCTTGGAAGTGGGCAGTACTGAGCTTGAACCAGGAGCACAATAGTTCCAACACCTGCGCTTAAGCCAACTGATCCACCTTTGATCTCTTCTCCATTGCCTTTGGACCACCGGTCTCCTCATGACTTAGGTGATG
This sequence comes from Moricandia moricandioides, assembly GCA_905132885.1. Lineage (NCBI taxonomy): Eukaryota > Viridiplantae > Streptophyta > Magnoliopsida > Brassicales > Brassicaceae > Moricandia > Moricandia moricandioides. Next base: position 11,068 of record CAJHQQ010005036.1, on the reverse strand, counting down.
GTCTTCCTTGTGTGTCTCATGAACCAGGAGCTCAACACCCAAACAGGCTGCACTTAATTCAACCGGTTCTACACACAAGCTATCTCTCCATGGTCAGGAATATACATCATGTGTAGGCTCTGAACTTCATGGGCAATGTCTTCTTCTTTGTCTTGGATTGGTGGTGGACAGAGAGCACCTCTTGTGTACCTGAAACATCACTCAAACTCCAGCAAGAATTAGACCACACAATAGGACCAGACCTTGATAACTCACCAAGTCTGATCCGTCATGTTAAACAAGATGCAAAGGACTGAATCTAAACAACTCATTCAGTTCAAATCCAAGCAACCAACTCTCTAAATGCACATGTATGATAACTCATCAATAACAAGGCATTTAGGCAAATTTTAATGACCATTTAAGCAACACTATGATTAAATGTCAAAAAACAGAGACTAGATAACTCATCTAATCACCTTAACCAGTTTAAGAATGCATCACAGGAAAAGGAACAACCTATGGATGCAAAACAAGACATAGAGCCAACATATAGATGCATTACATGACCAGGAAATTCTCCTAGACCTCTAGAAATGCCACAAGACTCAAACCAGGTTCTAGACATGATGTGATCATGGACCGGATCACTAAGGAGGACAATGAGGAGAGTTTAGATGAGCAACATGAAGCCACAATGCATCAACCATTTGATGAGGATGCTCTAACCATTCCTGAAGGTCCCATGACTCGTTCCAGAGTCAAGAAGCTTAAGGAGAATGTTGTTGGATTACTCACTTCACATCCACAACAAGAAGGTCTTGGACAAGGTTTGATCCGAGATGTCTTGATCACCATTCAAGCCATCTCTACACCAAACTGAGTTAGTGTCTAGGCAGACATGGGGTGCGTGCTCTTTTCCTTGCTTTTGGTTTTGTCCCACGAGGTTTTCCAGGAGGAAGGTTTTTAACGAGGCCACAACTTGTCTACAAATCACCTAAGTACTATACTCGGTCCAAGCCTATTAGAAGTTGCATTTCATTTCATTTTAACTTATAAACTATAGTTTGCTTTATTTCCTTTTTTGGTTCATTGTCGAAAACCCTAGAGGCATGTCTCTGGTTTTCTTATTTAAAGGGTTCTCTACACCCTTATGTAATCACCCAACCTTTTCTATACAAGTTTATTCATCTTTGCGGCTCTCTCTCTCTCTAAAAGAAGTGTGCCGAGTCTGATGTGTCATATCCAGAGCTTAAGGGTGTCTAGTTTGGTGTGTAATATCCAAACCATTCATCTAGGAGTATCAAGAGATCATCCATCCCTCTTGTGTCACCATCCAATCCACACGCCTTGAAGGACTTGAGTCTTTTGATTCGTTCTTGCAAGGATTATCCATTCCCATCAACCAAAGAGCATCCTAGGGACGCATCAAGTGGTATCAGAGCAACTTTGGTTGGGAAGTACTCGCTTTCTCTCTTTGCTTTTGTTTCTTGTTTGATTTCTTGTTTGCTTTTGATTATTGCATCCGTGTAGCATCTTTTGTTTTCGGTTGTGTTTTCTTGTTTCAATCCGTGAATCATCTTTGTCTTTTGAATAAGCAGTAGAACTCATCTAAACTAAGGCTGCTCGAGTTGCATAAGGTTTTAGACAAGAATTATAGAACTTTCCTTTTTTGAAATTTTCGGAAACCCTAGAGAGATAAAAACCCTAGCCGCATGCATTCTTGTTGTCGATTGCTTTGTGCCTTGCTTTAACTTGTTTAACATCTTGAACACGAGCATACTAGGATTGTTAAGTTGCTAGAACACCTTAGAAAAGTTTAGGAAAAAGATTAGAAGCTGTTCCATTTTGCTTGAAGGCGATTTCCTTTTTAGCCGATTTCCTTTTCACTTGTTGTCTTGCGAGACAAGCTTGTTTGTTTTTCCTTTTTGCTTGTTTTTCTTTTCCTTTTTGCTTGTCTTCTTCCCTGGAACTCTTTACTGGTTGGCTTGTTTGCCTTTAAGCAGGTACAATGGTGTCCGAGTCTGAGGAAGAGGCTGAACTCGTCAGGAGAAACAAACTCCTCATGGAAGCTATGACCGAGCAACTTAACCAAAGTATGGTAGCCACCATGACCGTGATGATGAGGTCCAGCCTTAGTGACATCAGAAGAGAGTTAAGAGAAGACATAAGGAGAGCCACTAGTCACTTACCAAACCAAGAGACTAGGAGAGAAGAGAGACCACAAACCGCACACCAAGCAAATCGCCAAACCACTCGCCAAGAGCATGATGGTTATGTGATGTGATCATGGAAAGCACCAAAGAATGGAAGCTTGAACATGAACCTGAAGAGCTTGAGGATGCAACCTTTAAGAGTGCATTTGTTGTGATCATGGACCGGATCACTAAGGAGAACAAGGAGGAGAGTCTAGATGAGCCACATGAAGCCACAATGCATCAACCACGTGATGAGGATGCTCTAGCCATTCCTGAAGGTCCCATGACTCGTTCCAGAGTCAAGAAGCTTAAGGAGAATGTTGTTGGATTACTCACTTCACATCCACAACAACAAAGTCTTGGACAAGGTCTGATCCGAGATGTCTTGATCACCATTCAAGCCATCTCTACATCAAGCTGAGTTAGTGTCTAGGCAAGACATGGGGTGTGTGCTCTTTTCCTTGCTTTTGGTTTTGTCCCACGAGGTTTTCCAGGAGGGAGGTTTTTAACGAGGCCACAACTTGTCTACACATCACCTAAGTGCTATTCTCGGTCCAAGACTACATGAAGTTCCATTTTTATTTCATTCTAAACTTATGTTAAACTTAGACTATAGTTTTGTTTCTTTCCTTTTTTGGTTTATGGTCGAAACCCTAGAGAGTATGTTCTCTGGTTTCCTATTTAAAGGGTTCTCTACACCCTCTTGTAAGCATCCAGTCTTTTATTAAAACAAGTTACGTTCATTCTTGTCGGCTCTCTCTCTCTCTAGAAGGTGTCGAGTTCTGGTGTGTAATATCCAGAGACCTAAGGGTGTCTAATTTGGTGTGTCATATCCAAGTTATTCATCTAGGAGTATCAAGAGATCATCCATCCCTCTTGTGTCACCATTCAATCCACACGCCTTGAAGGACTTGAGTCTCTGATTCGTTCTTGCAAGGATCTATCCATTCCCATCAACCAAAGAGCATCCTAGGGACGCATCATTATGAGGAGACTGATGAAGAGTATGATCACCTTAGCTCATCCTCAAGAAGACCTAGGTGTGCCCATGAGAGAAGAGTGAACCAGGGAGATGATCTTGCCGGTTTGAAGATCAAAATACCCCCATTCCATGGCAAGGCTGATCCGGATGCATATCTTGAATGGGAGAAGAAGATTGAGCTAGTCTTCCAGTGCAAGCAATACACCAACCACAAGAAGATTCAAATTGCTGCCACTGAATTCTATGACTATGCTTTGAGTTGGTGGGATCAATACCTCACAACTCGTAGAAGGAATGGAGAGGAACAGGTTGAAAATTGGACAGAGATGAAATCAATCATGCGCAAGAGGTTTGTTCCAAGCCATTACCTTAGAGACTTGCACCACCGGCTTAGGAAGCTTACCCAAGGTTCAAGATCAGTGGAGGAGTATTACCAAGAGATGGAGTTGCTCATGCTGAGGGCCAACATATCAGAGGATAGAGAAGCAACCATGTCAAGGTTCCTTTGTGGTTTAAACCGAGAGATACAAGACAATGTTGAGATGCAACATTATGTGGAGCTAGAAGAGATGCTACACAAGGCTATACTTGTTGAGCAACAACTCAAGAGGAGGGGACACTCACGCAATCAGTATGGCTCCAACCGGTTACACCACAACAAGGAAGAGAAGACACCTTATGCTAAGGAGTCTAAACCATTCCAGAAGGACAACAAGTCCTATCCAAGAGAAGAGGCCAAACCTAAATCAATCAGTGCTCTTGACAAGGGCAAAGGCAAGGTTGAGGCATCTAGTTCCAGAGCTCGTGATGTCAAGTGCTTCAAGTGCCAAGGAAGAGGACACTATGCCAATGAGTGTACCAACAAGAGGGTCATGTTCTTACGGGAAGATGGAGAGTACACCTCAGGAGAAGACAACACCGAGTCTGACCAAGAAGACACTGAGGAAGAGCTTGAAGAAGGACCAGTCCAGGGGAAGCTTTTAGTGGCAAGAAGACTTCTAAGCTTGCAAAACAAGGCTGAGGAGCTAGAGCAGCGAGAGAACCTCTTCTACACCCGGTGCTTGGTCCAAGGAAAAGTGTGCAGCCTCATTGTAGATGGAGGAAGTTGTGTGAATGCTGCGAGTGAGTCAATGGTCCAGAAGTTGGGATTGAAGGTTCAAAAGCATCCCAAACCTTATAAGTTGCAATGGCTGAATGAAGAAGGCACCATGAAGGTTTCAAGTCAAGTTCTCATTCCCTTAGCCATTGGGAGATATGAAGATGAAGTATTGTGTGATGTGTTGCCTATGCAAGCCGGTCACATACTTCTTGGAAGACCATGGCAATCAGATAGACGTGTGATCCATGATGGCTTCACCAACAAGCATTCCTTTCTGTTCAAGGGCAAGAAGACTACTCTGGTTCCCTTGACACCCAAGGAAGTGCAACAAGATCAGATTCAACTCCAAAAGAAGAAGGAGATTGATCTAAAACCGGCTGGAACTAAGCAGCCAAACTTCTATGCAAACATGGGTGATATCAAAAGAACTCTCAACTCTAAACAATCAGCTATATTACTTGTGTTTAAAGAGACTCTATTGAACTTAACTGATCCTACACCGGTGTATCCGAGTGAAATGGTTTCTCTTTTGCAGGAGTTCCAAGATGTGTTTCCAGAGGACAATCCCATTGGTTTACCACCATTGAGAGGGATTGAGCACCAGATAGACTTTGTGCCAGGATCAACACTTCCAAACCGTCCAGCATATAGAAGCAATCCGGTTGAGACCAAGGAGTTGCAAAGACAAGTGGAAGAACTCATGGAGAAGGGCTATATCCGAGAGAGTTTGAGCCCATGTGCTGTGCCAGTGCTCCTAGTACCTAAGAAGGATGGTACATGGCGTATGTGTGTTGATTGTAGATCAATCAACAACATCACAGTGAAGTATCGCCACCCTATCCCTAGATTAGATGATATGCTTGATGAATTGCATGGTTCTTGCATCTTTTCTAAGATTGATTTAAAAAGTGGTTATCATCAGATTAGGATGAAAGAAGGAGATGAATGGAAAACTGCATTTAAAACTAAGCATGGATTGTATGAGTGGTTAGTTATGCCATTTGGATTAACCAATGCACCTAGTACATTCATGAGGTTAATGAATCATGTGCTTAGATCATTCATAGGCATTTCGGTTGTAGTATACTTTGATGACATCCTAGTGTATAGCAAGAACCTAGAAGAGCATTTAGATCATCTTAAGGCTGTCTTAAGTGTTTTAAGAAATGAGAAACTTTATGCCAACCTAAAGAAGTGCACCTTTTGCACGGATAACTTGGTTTTCCTAGGCTTTGTTGTGAGTGCAGATGGAGTTAAGGTTGATGAAGAGAAGATCAAGGTAATCAAGGAATGGCCGAGTCCAACCTCAGTAGGAGAAGTGAGGAGCTTCCATGGACTTGCCGACTTCTATAGGAGATTTGTCAAGGACTTTAGCACCATTGCAGCCCCCTTAACTGAAGTTATCAAGAAGGATGTTGGGTTCAAGTGGGGAGAAGCACAAGAGAAGGCTTTCCAGAGCCTAAAAGAGAAGCTTACTCAATCACCTCTTCTTATGCTTCCTGACTTTGCTAAAACCTTTGAAATAGAATGTGATGCATCAGGAATTGGTATTGGTGCCGTGTTGATGTGATCATGGACCGGATCACTAAGGAGGACAAGGAGGAGAGTCTAGATAAGCCACATGAAGCCACAATGCATCAACCAGTTGATGAGGATGCTCTAGCCATTCCTGAAGGTCCCATGACTCGTTCCAGAGTCAAGAAGCTTGAGGAGAATGTTGTTGGATTACTCACTTCACATCCACAACAAGAAGGTCTTGGACAAGGTTTGATCCGAGATGTCTTGATCACCATTCAAGCCATCTCTACACCAAACTGAGGTAGTGTCTAGGCAGACATGGAGTGCGTGCTCTTTTCCTTGCTTTTGGTTTTGTCCCACGAGGTTTTCCAGGAGGAAGGTTTTTAACGAGGCCACAACATGTCTACAAATCACCTAAGTGCTACACTCGGTCCAAAGACTAATAGAAGTGCATTTTCATTTCATTTTAAACTTATAAACTATAGTTTGCTTTCTTTCCTTTTTTGGTTCTTTGTCGAAAACCCTAGAGGCATGTCTCTGGTTTTCTTATTTAAAGGGTCCCTTATACCCTATTGTACTCATCCAATCTTTTCTATACAAGTTATTCATCTTTGCGGCTCTCTCTCTCTAAAAAGAAGTGTGCCGAGTTCTGGTGTGTCATATCCAGAGTCTAAGGGTGTTTAGTTTGGTGTGTAATATCCAAACCATTCATCTAGGAGTATCAAGAGATCATCCATCCCTCTTGTGTCACCATCCAATCCACACGCCTTGAAGGACTTGAGTCTCTTTGATTCGTTCTTGCAAGGATTATCCATCCCCATCAACCAAAGAGCATCCTAGGGACGCATCAAGTGGTATCAGAGCAACTTTGGTTGGGAAGTACTCGCTCTCTCTCTTTGCGATTGTTCTTGTTTTGTTTCTTGTTTGTGTTCTTTTGTTGTTTCATCCGTGTTCAATCTAAATCAACTTGAATAAGCATTAGAACTCTTTTACTTTAGGGCTGCTCGTGACTGCATGAAAGTTTAGACAAGGATTTTAGACTTTCCTTATTTGGACTCATCCGGAAACCCTAGTGAGAGAAGAACCCTAGCCGCATACCTTCACTTGTCGATTGCTTTGTGTCTTGCTCTAAGTTGTTTATCACCTAGAACACGAGTAAAAGAAGCTTATTAGGTTGCTAGGAAAGCTTAGAAGAGTTTAGGAAAAAGATTAGAAGCTATTCCATTTTGCTTGAAGTCGATTTCCTTTTTAGCCGATTTTCCTTTTCACTTTGTCTTGCATTGTACGATTGTTTTGCTTTTCCTTTTTACTTGTTTTTCGTTTCCTTTTTGCTTGTCTTCTTCCCTAGAACTCTTTACTGGTTGTCTTGTTTGTTTTTAAGCAGGTACAATGGTGTCCGAGTCTGAGGAAGAGGCCGAACTCGTCAGGAGAAACAAACTCCTCATGGAAGCCATGACCGAGCAACTTAACCAAAGTATGGTAGCAACCATGACCGAGATGATGAGGACCAGCCTCAGTGACATCAGAAGAGAGTTAAGAGAAGACATAAGGAGAGCTACTAGTCACTTACCAAACCAAGAGACTAGGAGAGAAGAGAGACCACAAGCGGCACACCAAGCAAATCGCCAAACAACTCGCCAAGAGCATGATGGTTATGAGGAGACTGATGAAGAGTATGATCACCTTAGCTCATCCTCAAGAAGACCTAGGCGTGCCCATGAGAGAAGAGTGAACCAGGGAGATGATCTTGCCGGTTTGAAGATCAAAATACCCCCATTCCATGGCAAGGCTGATCCGGATGCATATCTTGAGTGGGAGAAGAAGATTGAGCTAGTCTTCCAGTGCAAGCAATACACCAACCACAAGAAGATTCAAATTGCTGCCACTGAATTCTATGACTATGCTTTGAGTTGGTGGGATCAATACCTCACAACTCGTAGAAGGAATGGAGAGGAACCGGTTGAAACTTGGACAGAGATGAAGTCAATCATGCGCAAGAGATTTGTCCCAAGCCATTACCTTAGAGACTTGCACCACCGGTTGAGGAAGCTTACACAAGGTTCAAGATCAGTGGAGGAGTATTACCAAGAGATGGAGTTGCTTATGTTGAGGGCCAACATATCAGAGGATAGAGAAGCAACCATGTCAAGGTTCCTTTGTGGCTTAAACCGAGAGATACAAGACAATGTTGAGATGCAACATTATGTGGAGCTTGAAGAGATGCTACACAAGGCCATTCTTGTTGAGCAACAACTCAAGAGGAGGGGACACTCACGCAACCAGTATGGCTCTAACCGGTTACACCACAACAAGGAAGAGAAGACACCTTATGCTAAGGAGTCTAAACCATTCCAGAAGGACAACAAGTCCTATCCAAGAGAAGAGGCCAAACCAAACCAATCAGTGCTCTTGACAAGGGCAAAGGCAAGGTTGAGGCATCTAGTTCCAGAGCTCGTGATGTCAAGTGCTTCAAGTGCCAAGGAAGAGGACACTATGCCAATGAGTGTACCAACAAGAGGGTCATGTTCTTACGGGAAGATGGAGAGTACACCTCAGGAGAAGACAACACCGAGTCTGACCAAGAAGACACTGAGGAAGAGCTTGAAGAAGGACCAGTCCAGGGGAAGCTTTTAGTGGCAAGAAGACTTCTAAGCTTGCAAAACAAGGCTGAGGAGCTAGAGCAGCGAGAGAACCTCTTCTACACCCGGTGCTTGGTCCAAGGAAAAGTGTGCAGCCTCATTGTAGATGGAGGAAGTTGTGTGAATGCTGCGAGTGAGTCAATGGTCCAGAAGTTGGGATTGAAGGTTCAAAAGCATCCCAAACCTTATAAGTTGCAATGGCTGAATGAAGAAGGCACCATGAAGGTTTCAAGTCAAGTTCTCATTCCCTTAGCCATTGGGAGATATGAAGATGAAGTATTGTGTGATGTGTTGCCTATGCAAGCCGGTCACATACTTCTTGGAAGACCATGGCAATCAGATAGACGTGTGATCCATGATGGCTTCACCAACAAGCATTCCTTTCTGTTCAAGGGCAAGAAGACTACTCTGGTTCCCTTGACACCCAAGGAAGTGCAACAAGATCAGATTCAACTCCAAAAGAAGAAGGAGATTGATCTAAAACCGGCTGGAACTAAGCAGCCAAACTTCTATGCAAACATGGGTGATATCAAAAGAACTCTCAACTCTAAACAATCAGCTATATTACTTGTGTTTAAAGAGACTCTATTGAACTTAACTGATCCTACACCGGTGTATCCGAGTGAAATGGTTTCTCTTTTGCAGGAGTTCCAAGATGTGTTTCCAGAGGACAATCCCATTGGTTTACCACCATTGAGAGGGATTGAGCACCAGATAGACTTTGTGCCAGGATCAACACTTCCAAACCGTCCAGCATATAGAAGCAATCCGGTTGAGACCAAGGAGTTGCAAAGACAAGTGGAAGAACTCATGGAGAAGGGCTATATCCGAGAGAGTTTAAGCCCATGTGCTGTGCCAGTGCTCCTAGTACCTAAGAAGGATGGTACATGGCGTATGTGTGTTGATTGTAGATCAATCAACAACATCACAGTGAAGTATCGCCACTGATGTGATCATGGACCGGATCACTAAGGAAGACAATGGGGAGAGTTTAGATGAGCAACAAGAAGCCACAATGCATCAACCATTTGATGAAGATGCTCTAACCATTCATGAAGGCCCATGACTCGTTCCAGAGTCAAGAAGCTTAATGAGAATGTTGTTGGATTACTCACTTCACATCCACAACAAGAAGGTCTTGGACAAGGTTTGATCCGAGATGTCTTGATCACCATTCAAGCCATCTCTACACCAAACTGAGGTAGTGTCTAGGCAGACATGGAGTGCGTGCTCTTTTCCTTGCTTTTGGTTTTGTCCCACGAGGTTTTCTAGAAGGAAGGTTTTTAACGAGGCCACAACATGTCTACAAATCACCTAAGTGCTACACTCGGTCCAAGACTAATAGAAGTGCATTTTATTTCATTTAACTTATAAACTATAGTTTTGCTTTCTTTCCTTTTTTGGTTCTTGGTCGAAAACCCTAGAGGCATGTCTCTGGTTTTCTTATTTAAAGGGTGCCTTATGCCCTATTGTATCATCGATTCTTTTCTATACAAGTTATTCATCTTTTGCGGCTCTCTCTCTCTCTAAAAGAAGTGTGCCGAGTTCTGGTGTGTCATATCCAGAGTTAAGGGTGCTTAGTTTTGGTGTGTAATATCCAAGCCATTCATCTAGGAGTATCAAGAGTTCATTCATCCCTCTTGTGTCACCATCCGATCCACACGCCTTGAAGGACTTGAGTCTTTTGATTCGTTCTTGCAAGGATTATCCATTCCCATCAACCAAAGAGCATCCTAGGGACGCATCAGGTGGTATCAGAGCAACTTTGGTTGGGAAGTACTCGTTCTCTCTTTGTTTTTGTTTCTTGTTTGATTTCTTGTTTACTTTTGTTAATCGCATTCCGTGTAGCATCTTGTGTTCCCGGTTGTGTTCTTTTGTCATTCAATCCGTGTTCGATCTAAATCAACTTGAATAAACATTAGAACTCTTTTACCTTAGGGCTGCTCGTGACTGCATGAAATTTTAGACAAGAATTTTAGACTTTCCTTATTTGGACTCATCCGGAAACCCTAGTGAGAGAAAAACCCTAGCCGCATGCATTCTTGTGGACGATTGCTTTGTGCTTTGCTTTAGCTTGTTTAACATCTTGAACACGAGCATACTAGGTTGCTAGAACACCTTAGAAAAGTTTAGGAAAAGGTTTAAGAAGTTGTTCCATTGTGCTTGACCATTTCCTTTTTGCTTGAGCCGATTTCCTTTTCTTAGGCGATTTCCTTTTCACTTTTGTCTTGCTTTGTACGATTGTTTTCTTTGCCTTTTTACTTGTTTTTCTTTTCCTTTTTGCTTGTCTTCTTCCCTAGAACTCCTTACTGGTTGTCTTGTTTGTTGTTAAGCAGGAACAATGGTGTCCGAGTCTGAGGAAGAGGCCGAACTCGTCAGGAGAAACAAACTCCTCATGGAAGCAATGACCAATCAACTTAACCAAAGTATGGTGGCAACCATGACCGAGATGATGAGGACCAATCTCAATGACATCAGAAGAGAGTTAAGAGAAGACATAAGGAGAGCTACTAGTCACTTACCAAACCAAGAGACTAGGAGAGAAGAGAGACCACAATCGGCACACCAAGCCAATCGCCAAACCACTCGCCAAGAGCATGATGGTTATGAGGAGACTGATGACGAGTATGATCACCTCAGCTCATCCTCAAGA
>CAJHQQ010005035.1:0-21236 GCA_905132885.1 Moricandia moricandioides | reverse complement strand
GTGGTGATCTTGTCAAACGAGCTTGACCCAACCAAGGTTTCTCCACCAGGTCGTGCTGATCACACCGACCGAGCCACACGTTTCTGTCCACCTTATTGCGACGCCGCGTACGTCCGAATGGAGCTTTGGCTGGAGCCACGACCAGGAGACCAAACTGACCGTACCAGAGCTCGTATTTCCCGACCTACTCGACATTCTAAGACCCACGGTCGAGTAAGACTTAGCTTGGGTCGTGAACGAAACCAAAGAGGGACATGCATTCTCATCCACCGGACCATCCGGAAAGTCCCGCATGCGTCCTTATCTTTACCACGTGCATCCATCTCGTTCGGATGCATCTAGACGCTTGGACGAACCTTTACCAGACTGTCTCAAAATCATCACTTTGACTAGTCTTCATCATTTTCCGCAACTTTGACCAAGACTGCATCAAATTCTACAACTTTGACTCTCTAATAATTATCTAGTCAAATGTTGTATTTTCTAGACATCTTTTTCCGCACTTTCTTTATTGCTTTCTTTGACTACGTCTAGTATAAATATCTAATCTATACAATGAATAAAATCAGTTCATTTTGGTTTCATTTTTGTTTCTTCTCTGAGTGAGAGAGAGAGTTCTTTAGCTAGTTCATCGGTTTGAACCGGCTTGTTGATTTGGTGGTCAACCAATCATCTTTGTGTGTTATTTGGTGGTTAGCCAACGCACTACAACCGTTCTTAGTGGTTAGCCTTAGATCGTGGGTATATCAAGAGTCATTCCGCACCTCTTGACGATCCTATCAATTCATCCCAGTTCCAGAAGTGCCTTCGCATTCTCGGTTCATATCCAACACCCGGCCCAAGCCATCCTTCCGATCTCAGGGCGTATCATTTGGTATCAGAGCCACTTTGGCTGGTTTGTTTTCATTCTTCTTCTCATCTATTCATCATTTTCTTTTCTTATTTCTTTTGGATCCGGGCTGTTCCTTTACTCCCTTGTGATCGCCATTTAAAAAAAAAGAGAAAACAATTTAAAAAAAAGAGTAGAAAGTTTTGGCTTGAATCACTTCTGAAGAGAAATCCAGGGGGAGTGGTGGAAGAGAAAACCTGCTGGCCGAGGAGAAATCCGGCCTTAGGACAGTTAAGGCGGATCCACATACAAAAAAAAATCTCTTCATCTTTCTTTCTTTTTTCTTTTTCCCACAAAGTTGTTTGGGTTTTTGATTGCTGATTTTGACTGCCTATCATCCTTTGAACCAGTGGAAAGGACTCTAAGTGATCACCTAAAAATCGAGAGCTAAACATTTTTGAGAGTGTGAGGATTTTATTTGCTAACTTGGTGTTAAGTGTTTTCGGGATGTTTGGACTTCTCAAGAAATCAAAACACAACAAGACGTCTATTTTCCTTTTAAAACTGTTTTTGAAAAGGAGAAATTGAATTTTTGATAAGAAACAATTTTGCTTCTAATGAGTTTGATTTTGTGCAGAAACAAAGGAAGAGACAAAACAGGTCCAATAATGATGAGAAGAGGGTCAGAAGTGGTGATCGTCCCTTCATCAAAAGCCCAAGAAAAGCAACCGTGAGGTGCTAGATCAGAACGAACTTCAGATTTATGCCAGCTTGGAGAAAATGTTGTATAAGACAATTCATGGCTATCCGACAACTCAAAAGGAAGGGAAACACCAACACTTCTTCGACACCAAACAACAATGTAAGTCTTCTTATCTTTCAAATTCTGATTTGAAAACTAATGAGATTCTTTTGATAAAAGCAAAGCTGTGAAACCCACAAGCAAAGCTCATTCTACCAGGTGTTTCAAATGCCATAGAGTTGGCCATTACGCTAACAAGTGCCAAAACCAGAAACCGTTGGGTGACATTGGAGGAAGTTGAAAACCGAGCCAAAAAAGGAAGAACTTTCAGATCTATTGCCAATTTTCGATGACTACCCACATGAACCAAATGAAGGGTCAGATGGAGAGCAAAATTGTGTTCATCAAACAAACCAAGAAGGATCTTCGTCCATTCAAGAGCCAGACCAAACCCAAGGTGAGCAATGTATTGACTATGATTCTTTTGCTTTATACCCCTTTTCCTTTTAATGTTCCAGATTTGAGGACAAATCTTTTTGAAGAGGGAGAGTATGATAGAACCAAAATCGAGCACCGTCCTTTTTGGTTCAAGGACACGGCCCAAAGTGGTGATCTTGTCAACGAGCTTGACCCAACCAAGGTTTCTCCACCAGGTCGTGCTGATCACACCGACCGAGGCCACACGTTCTGTCCACCTTATTGACCCGCGTACGTCCGGAATGGAGCTTTGGCTGGAGCCACGACCAGGAGACCGAACTGACCGTACCAGAGCTCGTATTTCCCGACCTACTCGACATTCTAAGACCCACGGTCGAGTAAGGACTTAGCTTGGGTCGTGAAGAAACCAAAGAGGGACATGCATTCTCATCCACCGGACCATCCGGAAAGTCCCGCATGCGTCCTTATCTTTACCACGTGCATCCATCTCGTTCGGATGCATCTAGACGCTTGGACGAACCTTTACCAGACTGTCTCAAAATCATTACTTTGACTAGTCTTCATCATTTTCCGCAACTTTGACCAAAACTGCATCAAATTCTACAACTTTGACTCTCTAATAATTATCTAGTCAAATGTTGTATTTTCTAGACATCTTTTTTCCGCACTTTCTTTATTGCTTCTTTGACTACATCTAGTATAAAATATGTAATCTATACAATGAATAAAATCAGTTCATTTTGGTTTCATTTTTGTTTCTTCTCTGAGTGAGAGAGAGAGTTCTTTAGCTAGTTCATCGGTTTGAACCGGCTTGTTGATTTGGTGGTCAACCAATCATCTTTGTGTGTTATTTGGTGGTTAGCCAACGCACTACAACCGTTCTTAGGTGGTTAGCCTTAGATCGTGGGTATATCAAGAGTCATTCCGCACCTCTTGACGATCCTATCAAATCATCCCAGTTCCAGAAGTGCCTTCGCGTTCTCGGTTCATATCCAACACCGGCCAAAGCCATCCTTCCGATCTCAGGGCGTATCATTTGGTATCAGAGCCACTTTGGCTGGTTTGTTTTCATTCTTCTTCTCATCTATTCATCATTTTCTTTTCTTATTTCTTTTGGATCCGGGGCTGTTCCTTTACTCCCTTGTGATCGCCATTAAAAAAAAGAGAAAACAATTTAAAAAAAGAGTAAAAGTTTTTGGCTTGAATCACTTCTGAAGAGAAATCCAGGGGGAGTGGTGGAAGAGAAAACCTGCTGGCCGAGGAGAAATTCGGCCTTAGGACAGTTAAGGCGGATCCACATACATCTCTTCATCTTTCTTTCTTTTTTTCTTTTTTCCCACAAAGTTGTTTGGGTTTTTTGATTGCTGATTTTGACTGCCTATCATCCTTTGAACCAGTGGAAAGGACTCTAAGTGATCACCTAAAAATCGAGAGCTAAACATTTTGAGAGTGTGAGGATTTATTTGCTAACTTGGTTGTTAAGTGTTTTCGGGATGTTTGGACTTCTCAAGAAATCAAAACCACAACAAGACGTCTACTTTCCTTTTAAAAACTGTTTTTTGAAAAAGGAGAAATTGATTTTTTGATAAGAAACAATTTGCTTCTAATGAGTTTGATTTTGTGCAGAAACAAAGGAAGAGACAAAACAGGTCCATTAATGATGAGAAGAGGGTCAGAAGTGGTGATCGTCCCTTCATCAAAGCCAAGAAAAGCAATCGTGAGGTGCTAGATCAAGAACGAACTTCAGATTTATGCCAGCTTGGAGAAAATGTTGTATAAGACAATTCATGCTATCCGACAACTCAAAAGGAAAGGGAAACACCAACACTTCTTCGACACCAAAACAACAATGTAAGTCTTCTTATCTTTCAAATTCTGATTTGAAAACTAATGAGATTTCTTTTGATAAAAGCAAAGCTGTGAAACCCACAAGCAAAGCTCATTCTACCAGGTGTTTCAAATGCCATAGAGTTGGCCATTACGCTAACAAGTGCCAAAACCAGAAACCGTTGGTGACATGTGGAGGAAGTTGAAACCGAGCCAAAAAAGGAAGAACTTTCAGATCTATTGCCAATTTTCGATGACTACCCACATGAACCAAATGAAGGGTCAGATGGAGAGCAAAATTGTGGTCATCAAACAAACCCAAGAAGGATCTTCGTCCATTCAAGAGCCAGACCAAACCCAAAGTGAAGCAATATATTGACTATGATCTTTTGCTTATACCCCTTTTCCTTTAATGTTCCAGATTTTTGAGGACAAATCTTTTTGAAGAGGGAGTATGATAGAACCAAAATTGAGCACCGTCCTTTTTGGTTCAAGGACACGGTCCAAAGTGGTGATCTTGACAACCAGCTCGACCCAACCAAGGTTTCTCCACCAGGTCGTGCTGATCACACCGACCGAGCCGCACGTTCTGTCCACCGTATTGACCCGCGTACGTCCGGAATGGAGCTTCGGCTGGAGCCACGACCAGGAGACCGAACTGACCGTACCAGAGCTCGTCTTTCCCGACTAACTCGACATTCGAAGACCCACGGTCGAGCCAGACTTAGCTTGGGTCGTGAGGAAACCGAAGACGGGCATGCATTCTCATCCGTCGGACCATCCAGACAGTCCCGCATGCGTCCTTATCCTTACCCCGTGCATCCATCTCGTTCGGATGAATCTGGACGCTTGGACGAACCTTGACCAGGCTGTCTCAAAATCATCACTTTGACTGGTCTTCATCATTTTCCGCAACTTTGACCAAGACTGCATCAATTTCTACAACTTTGACTCTCTAATAATTATCTAGTCAAATGTTGTATTTTCTAGACATCTTTTTCCGCACTTTCTTTATTGCTTTCTTTGACTACATCTAGTATAAATATGTAATCTCTACAATGAATAAAATCACACTACAAGAAAACGTGGGCATAACGACCACACATTTAGAAGTTATCTGGTAGTAAATGGCCTTTTACGACCACATAACAACGAAAAGCGTTTAGTCGTTATTAGCCCGTCGTAATTCACTTTTGGTCGTAAAGTGGACTTAAATATTACGACTAAATAATTTGGTCGTAAAACGGATGTGAAACACGTAGTCGTACACTAGAGGTTGATTTGACGTAAAGTTACGTCCACTGTATTAGACGTAAATTGGTCGTAAATGGTGGTCGTAAAGTAGAAGTCAAATCCAATGTAAAACAGTAGTTAAATGGAGGTAAAGTGTACGACCACATCACCTCTACCCTTGAACCATAGACACAACTTGGTCGTAAAATGTACGACTAGATAACTTCGGGTTGATTTATTCTGTACGACCACTTCACCTCTAGAAATAAAATAAAATTTCACCTTTTAAAATTCACAAATTTAAAATTTTTAATTTACGAAATTTAATATTTAATTAAAAATCCTTCAGTTTCGAAAATATATAAACTTAACTTAATATATCCAAAACATAATAAAAATATATATTCAAATTACATAAGAAAACTAATTAATTAATTATTAAGATTAATGTCTGCGAAAAACTGGGAGGTATGTTCATCGGCACCTCGCTCTGCATTTGCTCGTTCTTCTGGAGTTAGGTCGGGATAGATCGTTGAACGTCGAGGTCTCCACATTGCCGCAAGGGCTGGGTTTGTTTCCGCCATAACATCAAACATCTCCGCCATGGCCCTAATGTGGTTCCTGTTGGCCTCGTTGTCCGTCCGGAGGGTCGAAATGACTTGGTTGGCGGTTGTCAAATCGGTTCGGAGCTGCTGAGATTCTTCTTGCTGTCTTGTAGCGTATTCAGCTCTAGCCCTCGGGACATCGTTCACCGTACCGATCCCGATCATCCGTCCCCTCTTCTTCGTGATAACCTTCATTTAAAATATTTTAAATTAATTAAATGAATTAGTATATATAATTAACTATAAAATCGAATAATAATTAATTACCTTCTCAAAATTTTTGTCTTGTTCAACAATGGATAACTGAACGGGTTCCCCTTGTTCCACCGTCAACTGGGTCTGGACCTCCTGAATCTGCTCCTCAACATCGTTGTAGATCTTCTCTGCTCGGGGATCTACGAACGTCCCGTCAGAACGCTGATGGGTCAACTTGTAAAGTTGGGCAAGAGACGGTGGTGCTCCTTCCACCGCAGCCTACAGAACAACATAATTAAATATATTAACCTAATTAATTAATATATCAATAAACAATTTAATTATTAAAAAGCTAAAAATAAATTAAATATTTTTAAAAAAATATTTAAAATTTTAGCTAGTACTTACAATTTGTAGAGCTTTCCCTGCATGAGAAGTCTGTCCAGAAGTGTGGGGCACAACGACCAAATTACCCTCAGCATCACGCGCCATTCGGTTGTTGGAGCAACGGGCCAAAGTTTTAACTGACTTCGGCATACTCCAATAAGCCGTCAAGCCATTCCAAACGTAATCGCTGATGTAGGTCGGTTTACATTTGCTGACCTCAGGATCAAACCTCCACTTATCCTTCCAATCGCCGACAATATTCTTAAGGCGTTCTTGCGCCTTCTCGTAAAATCCTTCCTTCACGGTCTCGTTGACCGCAATAGACCAGTTCCATTTTTGCTGCAAAAAATAATTAATATAATTAAATGAAATAATTAAATATTTAAATGAAATTAAAAAGTGAAATAAATTAATTTAAGTAAGAACCGAGAAATGTTTCGCCGTAAGAAACAGTTTGGCTTCGTCTCGCTGCGTGATTTCTTAATCTCTTTCTCCCGGCCATATCTACATATACAAATAAAAATTATGATTAGAAACATAATCATGTGCTAATTATCTAATATAAATAATCTAATCATGTGCTAAACCATTTCCAAACCATATAAATTATCTAATATAAATAATCTTATTATGATTAGAAACATAATCATGTGCTAATTATCTAATATAAATTAATTCCAAAATAATTTTAAAAGTAATTAAATACTAATTATCTAATATAAATAATCTAATCATGTGCTAAACCATTTCCATACCTAATCTAATTACCACCTAAACTAACCACCTAAACTAACCACCTAAACTAAAAACTAAAACTAAAACCGAAAAAAAAAACATACCTGAAGAGAGGGAAAGTGGTGGCTAGTGAGAGAGTATAGTGAACGACGAAATGAGCTCTGCTCGACGAGTTTATATAGGGATTTACATTTGGTCGTAATGTGGTCGTAAACTACTTCTATATTACGACCAAAATGAATTTACCACCAATTAGGGACCACATGTTACGACCAATCAGCATCCACTAGTGACGACATTACGACCAATTAGATTCTATATCTATTTACGACCACTTAGAGTCCAACATTTACTTTAACTTAACGACCAATAAGAATCTAGAAGGGTTTACGACCACTTCGGGACCAAAGTTTTACTTCTACTTTACGACAAAAGAAGGTCAAATTCAAACATTACATCCCATTTACCACCAAAAAGAAAGTCATGAAAAAAAATATTCCTAAGAAAATGTATAAATACCTTAGGCAAATGTTCCATATAAAAATATTTCAAATCTATGGAAGCATTTGTCTAAGATATTTTTACAAATTTCTTAGGCAAAAACTAAACTATATGTTATTTACAAAGAATTTTGTGTTTTAATGTTTAAAGAAATAGATGTTTTAATTTGTTTGTGTTTTGCATTTCCAATTTCGAATGGGACTTGGTATTTGTAGGGAAATTTTACGACCAAAAAGGGACCAATGTTTTACGACCAAAAAGGGACCACCTACGTTTTACGACCAAAAAAGGGACCACCTATGTTTTACGACCAAAGTGGGACCAACTGTTACGACCAACCTGGGACCACCAGTGTTTTACGACCAAAAAGAGACCACCTGTCTTTTACGACCAGAGAGAGACCAAATGTTACGACCAAAAAGGGACTACAGTTGTCTATACCCTATATCCGAAACCCCAAACCCCAAACCCCAAACTTCAAACCTTAAACTTCATAAGTATATCATTTTAAAACTCTAAACCTCAATATATCAGAAAATTCTTAATTAATATTAAAAAATACTAAAACTCTAAAAGTATTAATTAATTATACAAAACTTTAAAAACATTAATACAATACAAAATACATATATATATATATATATATGTTATTACTCGTCATCATCTTCTGAACCATCATCTATTTCATCATTTTCTTCAAATTCATCTTCATTGCCTTCATCCGCTAAATCATCTGGAAGATCTTCATATCCTAGGTTCTGAGGATCAACAAGTAAAATTTCATCAACAGGTTGTTCAGGCACTGCCACTTCGTTAGCGGCATCTCCTTGCAAAGGCGGTTGTTCATCGTCACTCACTACACGACCCTGAGGTGTAACTTTAATAGCGGCTAACCAGGATATTCCAGATTGTCTAATCCGCGGATATGGAATAAAACAAACTTGGTCTGCTTGAGCTGCCAAGATGTAGGGCTCAAATTTGTTGTACCTCCGTCTTGAATTGATATCCACAACTCCAAATTTGTTATACCGAATACCCCTATTAACCGTCGGGTCGAACCAATCACATTTGAAGAGGACACATTTCATCTTCACTAATCCAGGAAATTCCACCTCGATGATCTCTTGCAAAATTCCGTAGAAATCTGTTTCGCCTTTTACACATACTCCATAGTTCACCGTTGCTCGACGACTTCCATACTCGTAAGTGTGAAAAGTGTAACCTCGTGTGAAATACATAGGTGCTGTGGTCACCTTAGCAATTGGACCTTGTATCAATTCATGAACCCACGCACTATAGTATGGATCATCATACTTAACCTGTACATGTATAATTAAGTGGTTAAATTCATAGTTAAAATAACATTATATATATATTAATTATATATATGTTGGTTTATCTGTGCTTTTAACCACTGCACAAAGTGTTGATCTTTCCTTTTGTTGAGATCATTAATTGATATTCCTGGTAAAGCTTCTTCAACTTGTGCAACGAAATCGCTGTTTTAAACAAAGGATAGATCATCAAATATTAATTAAATATCATATCAAACATGTAATTTTAACTTATATAATTAATTACCTTTCAAATTCTTGCATCTCCTCGCAATTAAGAAGTATATATGTGTGGGCACTGTGAGCATCTTCTGTACTTGACCACCAAACTTCTTTTAGTTTTCCACCTAGACGTCCAATTTGACAGAATATGTCAGGAACATCCTTTTCAATATAAGTCGGAACATCTTTATGTGTATACATCCAACTTCGAAGCTCATAAATATCTCGAGACATTTTTTACTCTCTATATATCTTGTTTGTTTATTTTTCGACAATCTTGTTTATTTTTTTTTCTGTGTAACTAAAAAATGGAAGATGAGATTGTATTTATAGGCAAATTTCGAAAATGGTAGGTGGGGAATATTACCCCCTATTTACGACCAAAAATATGTTACTTCGAATAAACTACCACGTGCATGTAATTTGGTCGTTAATGCGAAGCTACATATTTGGTCGTAACTCCGTAGTCAACTAACTTCTACTTTACGACCACTTTTTCTTTTGGTCGTAAATTAGAGGTTAAATTACTTTTGCTTTACGACCAACCTTTGTGGTCCCAATTTTACTTCGGTTTTACGACCAATATCTCTTTGGTTGTTAACTGGTCGTAACACAGACGGAAAATTACGACCACCATTTTGTGGTCGTAACAGTTGGTCGTTATCCAAGCGTTTTCTTGTAGTGTCAGTTCATTTTGGTTTCATTTTTGTTTCTTCTCTGAGTGAGAGAGAGAGAGTTCTTTAGCTAGTTCATCGGTTTGAATCGGCTTGTTGATTTGGTGGTCAACCAATCATCTTTGTGTGTTATTTGGTGGTTAGCCAACGCACTACAACCGTTCTTAGGTGGTTAGCCTTAGATCGTGGGTATATCAAGAGTTATTCCGCACCTCTTGACGATCCTATCAATCCATCCCAGTTCCAGAAGTGCCTTCGCATTCTCGGTTCATATCCAACACCCGGCCAAAGCCATCCTTCCGATTTTGGGCGTATCAAAGGTACTTTAATCTATCTTGCCCGTTGGAAGACAAAAGGGTTTATTCACCCTCATATGGTTGGAGAAGTATGGTGGCAGCGAGACCTCTCCTAAAATCCGGTCTACGGAAAACTATAGGAGCAGGACTTAACACAAGGGTATGGACCGAACCGTGGATCCCATATACTATAGCTAGGCCACCAAGAGCCTCTGATCGAGTAACCTATAGACACCCTAAACTCCTTGTTCACTCCTTTATTAGGCGTGATACAAGGGATTGGGATACTACTCTCTTACAAGACTATTTTCACCGAAAGGATATCCCTCTTATCCTCAAGTTGAGACCTAGTAACACATGGTCTGTGGATGGGTATGCATGGGATCATACGAAATCTGGAGTTTATATGGTTAAATCTAGATATGACCTTTTACGAAAGAATAAGCTTAGTTTTACCCATTACCATGTCACCCAACCAAGTATCACTTGTTTACAGAGCCATGTGTGGAGTATTAGTGCACCAGGGAAGATGAAACACTTCATGTGGTAAGCTTTGACAGGATGCGTAGCGACTACCGAAAGACTTGCCTCTAGACATTTGGGGGCCGATAGGAGCTGTCCTAGATGCGGTAACCCAGAAGAGACCATAAATCATCTCCTCTTTGAATGCCCCCCAGCTCTGCAAGTGTGGGCTCTATCGGACTATCCGTCCCATCCGGGTGTCTTCCCGAGTAATTCTGTTTACCAAAACATGGACTTTCTTTTTTGGAGGAAAAAAGACGTGGTCTTTTTAGAACCACTAATTGAAACATTTTTGTGGATCCTATGTTACATTTGGAAGACAAGGAATGATAAAGTTTTTAATGGAAGAGACGTTTCACCTTTAGACACGCTCCAGTTAGCTAAGATAGAAGCAAACTGTTGGAGAGTAGCCAACCTCAGAGAGGATGATGAGGAAGATGTTGTACCATCGACTTTCGATAATAGTTCGATCTCACCCATAGACATCCAGACCCCTACGTGCCAAATTGATGCCTCATGGATAAATCATGGTTTTGTAAGTGGACTCAGATGGACATATAGGGATCAGATGGGGGTAGAACATTTTGGACTTCAAGGATGTCGACAAAGTATCTCGGCGCTTCATGCGGAGATGGAAGGTCTTATTTGGGCGATGTCTTGCTTATGTGTATTGCTAGTGACCACAATTCATGTACAGACTGATTACTCCGATTTGGTGGATATGATCGCTAACCCAACTGACTGGCCAGCCTTTTCCTCTCAGCTAACCTCATTCCGTCTTCTTCGGGGCAGGTTTACGAGTTTTAGCATCTCCCATATACCCAGAACCAGGAATTTGAGAGCAGATTCCCTTGCAAAGGAAGCGAGAATTAATGGTGTCCTCCTTTCCCATATTGATCAAACCCCGGTCAGACAGAGCGGCTCTTCGGAACGACTCAAACTCGACCACCACTTGATATTCAATTTATGGGCGATGACAAAAAAAAAATATGTATTTATAAATAACAAAATTATATTTTAAAATAAAAATATACATTTAAACATTATATTAATTGTAGATATATATATATATATATATTTGTATAAAAGTCAGAGCGGGTTGGATATCCGGCTCGAAATTTTTTAGTATTTGTGATTTACTTTGTTTTTAGTGGATATTGATTTTTAATATTTGTTTGCTTCAAAGTTTTAAGAATATCCAGATTTTTCGGATTGAATCGAAATAAATAATGAATCGAATCAAATCAAATTTAATGGATAAAATGATTAACCTTAGTCATAATTGTTAGCTTTTACGTTGGTCAACAATTATAAGTTTGATGTATGTTTATTAGACGATTAGTCAAAATTCTTACATTCGCACATCTTAAAAGAAATTATGTTTAAACAACAGAAAATTGAATATTTGCATTCCGTAAGAGATAGGTATCGTCGTCAAAAATAACGAAGGCCACCATTGGGAAATAAAAAAATAATACTAATCCTTTATTGCTGACAGATGTACACAAAGAATCAAAGATCCTACAAATTGTCGGCTTGGTAAATGCTTTACATTTTTTTGTCATGTTAAAAAAATGCTAAAATGATATCAGATATTGGATATTTTCATATTTTGATTTCGACCTGTATTGTTAGAGAGATCAGCATATAAAAAAATTGTAGTTAGGCGGGAGGATATTGGAGCTGTCACGTTACGGACGGCCTTATCAACCCTTTCTCTTTCAGACGTTTGTATTTGTACCCACCAACAAAATAATTCTCATTCTTTATCTTCACGTCACTTTGCTGCTGCTCATGAGTTACTTTTCTTTTTGAAATTACTAACAATTCTTCTTATTCTTCCTGTCTCCCTAATACTACTGCTACTACTATATCTTCCTTCCTAGTACCTCTGCCATTTCTTCAGTCTTTTATGTTCCTATTCTCATATAAAAATACACGAAAAAACCTCAAAGAGTTGTACAATTTACGATCACTGCCAAAAATATAAATATGTGCTACTCAGTACCTGATGATGCTCAGTGTCTCTTGTGTCCAGAACAACTGTTCTCTCTTCTCCAATTCCAATGACAAACGACGCTTGACTCTGAAACCCTCTGAATCCTGCTCTGCAACTACCACTGGTTCATCTTGAACCGTAGAGAAGAACTGTTGGAGATGGATTACATCCCTCCTCAAAGCTCATCGGACGAAAGATCGGCCCAACAAACTCGGACATCAGGAAGGATGCACCAGCTGACAGCAAGAAAGGAATAACGGCTCGGTCCGAAGCCGATGGGGAGCGAGTTGGAAGATTCATAAGTTCTAGAGAATAATCCCAAGAAAAGTATGATCATCCGAACGTGGTTATCTCAAAGCTTATTATGAATTTTCCAATAAAAATTTTACAAGATCAGAACTCTATAAATAAATCTCAACTATGATGAGAGTTAATTTAAAAATTAATTTTTCTTTGAAGAGAATATCGTTGAGGTAGATATATTAGAGAAGAAATACAAGTAATATTGTCTAATAGACACAATATTTTAAAAGGAGATTAAAGAAGTTTTATGAATTATATTTTCTCCTTGAGACTAAAAAAATGAGTTGCTGATGAAAGCTCATGAATCATGTGCTTATTCTCCATTCCCCGAAGAGAATGTGACACTATAACGAAAATAAAAATAAAAGTGGTTCTAGACGTGAATGTAAATATGGATATGGGTAATATCGAGACCGAAGAGTTTTTCTAGAACTCATATTCTCACTTAAAGTTGAGAAATAAAGATGGTAATAAACAGAAGTCCAAAAGATAATTCAATTATAGAGTTTAGTAAAGCAGTTGCCAGACATATTTACTGAACCATATAAATAGAGTGATTAAGTCACAATACTAGCTGTAGACGCTCCAATAAGAATTGATGTTCTACAAGAACAATATCAGATTGCTAGTCACACCTAGAGAGTGGTAGACATATTGGTTCCAAAGATAAAAAATCCTCGTAAATGAAAAGGAACATAAATTAACAATAGTCAAGAGGAAATATAGTTTTTGAATGATCTCGAAAAGAGATGTTAAATATGACTGAAAGAATCCAGGTACCTGAGACAATGAAGAGATCTCAATAATTTTTGTCATGTATAAAATAAAATGGAACCGATAAAAAAATCAACATCGCTATTATTTATGCAAAGTAGCAGTTGATATGATAAATGAGTAAGAGGATCATGAAACGAATTCTATTGATAAGTGTACACAAATAAATGATTGGCCAAATCAGAAAAAAATAATAGACAAAGATATATACTCTCGTGAAAGTGATAAGTATTTGGACCATTACTCCATACACTAAAGGGTGTAAAACAAGTGGATATAAATGAATCATTAAACCAAAGAAAATGAAAAATCATAGTCTCATGTGGTAGATGCAACTAACTTTCAAGTTCCTTATCAGTCTGGCAATAAAGGAAGAGCTTGAATTATATGACCCACTTGAAAATGATAATCTCTAAAAGATAAAATCCATAAAAGATTGAAAATATCAAAATTAAGTTCCCAAAAACTCCAGCTATTCGATCAAAATATGTTTAAGAGATATGAAATATTAGAAGTTAATCAATACACAATTTGTATTTATCTAGAGATTATAGATCAATAGAATCATTGATTTGAATATAATTAAAATTTCTAAACATTTATAAAAAAATTAATTTTGGAATAAATATGTTTATGTTTTCCAAAATAAATATCTAAAATTTAGATGTTATCTTAAAAGATCCTTAAAGGATTTTATATTACATATATGTTTAGTTTTTTGAAGTACCATATTTAAAGTGTCATTTGGGCAAAGTTACTAATCTTTTCCTTGACTGAAAGATGTAATTTCATATGACAATAAATATAGTCATAAAAGTAATTTTATAATAAAAACATAAGTAACTCGTACGCACAAGACAAATGATTAGACAAGTGTATCTAAAAATATTTGACTTGAACTCAAGATAGACTAATAAATTGTTATCTACTCCCTCTCTTTCAATTTTAATCTATGTTTTAGGAAAAAAACTGTTTCTAAAAGATACATATTTCAAATTTTCAATGCATATAATAATGGTAAATTGTAAACTTCCAAGATATTAATTGTGTTTATTGAATTTTGATTGGCTAAAAGTTAGGGAAATAACTAATCACAAAATAATACATTTATTAACATATTTTCTTAATATGTGTGAAAACTATAAAACATGTATTATATTGTAACGGAGGGAGTATATCAAAAGAGAATTATGGACAAAAGGTCTACAAACATAAATATTATAATAGAAATCAAAAGCGTTCACTCTGCTAAGCTCAATTTCCTAAAGAGATATATTTGACTAGAATGCACATCCTGAAGATATTATTCCCAGGGGAAGAATGTGATAATGTGTGTGGTTATATTTTTTTTTCTTATCATGGTTTTTCTCCTACTGAGTTTTTCCTTGACAAAGTTTTAACGAGACAACAAAGAACACACAAATGATAGACACCAAATGAAAATGTCACCATTTCATAGATGAAAGTTTATCACTATTCTTGTTAAGAAAGTAATGGGGGAACTTGTCTATTCTTCTTATTGATCATCGAATATGGAGCCCTTTATATATAGGGAGTTACAACTAGATAAATGAAAAGATAACATTCCTAGATAAACATGGAAAAGTTAAACCTTATCTAACTAGGAAAAGGAAAGTCTTGATTAGTCCTTATCCATATCTTGGTCGATGGTATATTCCTTTCGGGTCGGGTGAGATTCCTTTCGGGTCGGTCCGATCTTATCCTTGGTCGGATCCGGTTCTATCCAATCCCAATGGTTATTGCATCCACAATCATCTGGTTCATAACACTCCCCCTTGGATGTTATAACCATATAGAGCTTATAATACGTTTGGTATGTTGCCTCGTTAAAACTTCTCTATGGTAAACCCAAAACCCAATGTGGTAAAAGGGAAGCCATAGACAGGAAAAAGAGTACAACCGTATTACTCCCCCTGATGAATGCACCACTATAGATTCTTCAGTCTTCTCATTTCTATCTCGTGTACCATCTTCTGAGAGTAGAGGTTGGTTGAAGTAAATCGGTTGAGCTTATCACTTGACCAAACTTGCACTTCTTGCACTTCTTTGTTCTTGTCTTCTTTACCATATTCTGGTCTATGGCATTTGACAAACTATCTTCATGTGTCAGATCCTTCACGTTGAGTCACGGGTTGTATCATCCTTCAGTTGAACTATGCATCGCCTTTAAGGATAATGGTCGACACTTCCCTCCATTGGTGAATCACTATCGACCATCTATGTTGGATCATCATCGACCGTATCACTCTAATTCATCGACTGGGTTAATCACTTGTATCATGTGTGATCAATACTTCTGGACCGTTGATGATGTTACTTGCGGCCTTGCCTACTTCATGGATGCCAATATTTTCGGATGGTTGAATGACATCTGAGGCCTTGGTTTGTTTCAGTAACCTTTATGAGGTTGTAATGCCTCCATGAGTAAATCCATAACCTGTTTATGATCAGACAAAAATTTGCATCTACAAAACCAATTTTCCCTTCTTTGGGTTGGTTAGTATGGTTAGTGTAAAAAAACTTTAAACCTTTCGTTCCTTGTAAATAAATAACGAAGTATAAGCTTACCATTACCATTAGTTCCTTAGAACCTTTCATTACCTTTCTTCATCATCAGCTATATTCTAAACTTAGGCATAGTTGTATGCATGCTGATGGGTTATGGTTATGATCAATATATCCATTTGGTATAGATCAGGTCATCCATTTTATCAATGGTTAGCTTATATGGTATTTATGGCCAACAACTAGGCCATTCGTGGTCGGGTCTTGTGGTTCAGTGTATATACCACGACCTCTTTACTTAACCACAACCATAATGATTTCTTTCTTGACCATTACGTGTTTTATATGTTCATATGGTCGTTTATAATTATATCGACCTTTATGGTCTAACCATTTTATCGACCATGCCTCGACAATATCCTTTTGTCGTATGGGCCTTTGCCCGTATGAATACTTATGGCCGTATGATCAACCATGTTTGGTTTTACTGAACTTTAATTGAATTGGTCACATGGTCGTCCATAAGGTTTCCCTGGCCGTAATTAACTTGGCTTATAGGGACCTTGGATAAAACTGTTGTCGCGGCCGTATGGTCGATCACGACCATGCCACTGTCCTCGACCACAACCGTCATGGCTGTTATGGTCGGTCATGGTAGAATTCACATTCTAAATTCGACCATCTTACATTTCTTTCCAATATATTCTGAATCATAGAACAAACATATAGTATGAATCAGATGATCATAATCAATCGATAACTTATATCGTTTTGAAACCAATCAACTTTTCTTTAAGTTGGTTTACTATAAACACAAGGAATTTCATTCTTATAATGAATATATGAACTGATTTTTGATGGTTCTTATAGAACTCTTTCACTGATTATCATTTGATCGATCATATTATATTATATCGTATGCAGCTGCATTTCATCAGTTCTTAGACGGCTAAGAAACAAAATCGTTCTTTAAGAATTTCTTTTCTCATCTTTATGGTAACTTTAGTACCTTTATCCAGTGATTAATATATTGCTTACTACATCATCATTTCTTTCCAGACATTAACAATTTCGAATTGTAGTATCATCCACCAAAGATCTTATATCATTTTATAATCTGTTCCTTGGTCTCTGTGAGTATCTTTGTGTAATCAAGACATTCTTTAAATTCTTTTAAGTAGGAATATGAATACCTTAGATCATATGGTCATATCCTATATCTCACGATTTCTTTTACTCTCACATGACTCATTCACTGGTTTATTGGATGGCATTCAATGGCCAATACGTCCATCTCTTTTATAGGTTCTTTAAACCTTTTAAACCCCACGTTTTTTATTATATTTATGAGTACTCACACGTGGGTTCATGATCCTCGCTTTATATCTTATATTCAAGTGCTACCTTGTTTGCGCTTTCTTATATATCATTGGTATCGATACCCTTTTCTGCGTTCCATTGTATTCCAGACATAACATAGTTGATTGCAATCTTATGACCTTTAATATAATGGTGTTTGGCGTCCCAAATCACCTTAAGTACCATGGAGTTTGGCGTCCCAAATTCCATTGTATGGTATCTTATATTTTGGTCGACCATTTTCCATGTCTGGGAATGGTTTCCTTTTATGACCTCGGGAATTTATCATTTCTATGCACCATTTCATTTTATCCTTCCGAGGTCCCTTTATCTTATGGAACATATTGGTCTATCTTTATATAGACTCTGTAGCAACTTGATTGTGTCTCTTCTAGGACAACAAATTCATTGGTGCAAGCTGGTATGATTTTTTGGGTCAATGTGTCTGGCATCTAGTTCTGCTAGCTTTTATATCATTTGGACGTCTTATATTTACTAGTCCGAGGATCTTGCCAAGACAATGATGGTTAATACCATTCTCTTTTTCTCTTTACTAGCTTATAACTTTCTCCCTTTTAATGTTGGATGATCAGATTACTGAGGTCAATGTAATCTGTGTTCTTGGCCACTTATTAGATCACCCATGTTTGGCTCAAGACATTTTAAAATCACGTGGGAGAAAGATGTATTTTCATCCAACATATATTCTCATCCTCAATCCTCTTCTGAGGTTCCATCTTAAGTGGCACATATGTCTGTGGTGGTGGTATATGTCTGGTTTATGACCCTTAATCTGAGATGAGAATATATATGCTCACTTATATGGCCTGATGCATATTAATCTTAGACATGTAAATTCAGGTGTTCTCAAGCACTAGATAGTGGCCATTGTATTTTTTAAATAATTCGGCCAAGTGCATTAGGTAGTGGCCTGAATTCGGCCAAGTCCATTATGGGACCTTATCACACGTGATTGTAGTATGTTCATGGATTTCGGTTTGTCCTCACTTCCCCTCATGGACATACTATCATCATCACGTGGCAATTTGGGACAATAGAGCCTAATGAGTTTCCCTTGTGCACATGTTACACAACGTGAGATTTTACGGGATAACTCTTTGTGCCTTTTGTAATATCTTTCTTTGCATCACGTTTGGACTTGGATGGCTAATCCAGTCAATGCCATTAAGTGTAATTTTCGTGGGTATCCAGGATACCATGGCTTTTGCCTTTATCATACTGATCCTTGGCATAGTCAAGATCAGAGTATATAGGTATAGTCTTTGACCACTTTTCTTATCAGGCTTTAGACGATTTATAATCTGAAAGGAACTTTTGTTTCCTTTGCCCATTGGTTCAATGTGGAAACCATTCATACTTAAGTATATAACTCAATGGGTATTTCATTTGGGTGAATAAATTTGTGCCTCTTTATGACAATGCCTTTAGCTGTGGTCTATATTAGATTGACTATCCTTTTATTGTCATTTTATCAATAACACAGAAATGACAATCATGGAAATGACATTATAAAAATGAATCATAGAAATGTCAAACACCAAAATAAGTTTTAATAAAACAATCAAGGATTACAGATGTCGAATTTATTTATCATCTTTGAGACAATCAGAAGTCTCATATTCTAGTGAATCATCTTTGTCATGATCAAAATCATTTTCATCATCTTGGACTATCATGTGGGCCTCAGGATTCTTTCCCTTTAAACTTTCTTGATATAGATCACAGAAATGTCTGGGAGTCCTGTAAGTCTTTGCCTAATGACTGCTCATTCCACACCTATGGCACACTGATTCGGTCGGCTGTGAGGGTTTGAAATGATTCTCTTGGCCTCGTCCATTTTCTCGACCATACGAGTTGTTCTAGACT
This sequence comes from Moricandia moricandioides, assembly GCA_905132885.1. Classification (NCBI taxonomy): domain Eukaryota; kingdom Viridiplantae; phylum Streptophyta; class Magnoliopsida; order Brassicales; family Brassicaceae; genus Moricandia; species Moricandia moricandioides. Next base: position 1,848 of record CAJHQQ010005035.1, on the reverse strand, counting down.
CTATCTCAGCCACTATCTCGACCATAAGGGCTTCCTCGACCACGGCCGTAATTACTTCGACCGCGGCCACGTCCTGACCACCTGCGGCCTCGACCGTGTGAATTAGAATGGACGTGGTTCGCCTTACTATCAGCATTAGTAGCCGTGTGTGCCTCAGGTAATGGTGTGGATCTTGGAGGTCTTATTTCACTGTTTCTCATTAGCAATTCATTGTTCTGCTCAGCAAGGAGCAAACAAGAAATAAGATCAGCATAAGTGGTGAAGCCCTTTTCTCTATACTGTTGTTGGAGCAACACATTGCTTGTGTGGAACGTGGAAAAGGTTTTCTCTAACATATCCTTTTCCGTAACCGTTTCCCCACACAATTTCATTTTTGAAACGATCTTGAATAGTGCGGAATTGTACTCATCCACAGACTTATAGTCTTGGATTCTGAGGTGTGTCCAATCATAACGAGCTCTGGGTAAGATCACCGATCTTTGGTGATCATATCTGCTTTTCAGCTCTGTCCAGAGTTCGAGAGGATTTTCGACTGTCAAGTATTGATCCTTGAGACTCTCGGCCAAGTGATGTCTTATTATTAGGATGGCTAGGTATCTATCATTCTCATTGACATTATTGTCATCTATTATACTTTCACCGAGTCCTTTAGACTTTAAGATGATTTTGGTATCAAGCGCCCATTGGAGGTAATTATCTCCAGATAGATTAAGGGCCGCATATTCCAAGTTATTGAGTTTCGACATCTGAAACCATATAATTGTGTGTTTTAGACTTCAGATTTTATAAATCTTATCATTAGGGTTTCTAAGTTCAATTGCAATCAAGACGATCGTGATTCAATGAACAATGGCCGGTTTTATGATCATGCATTGCCATACGGCCAGTATGTTTATTATGCAATGCAATCTATCAATCCTATATGATCGATTCAATCTAGCAACCTAGATGGTTTATGTTTATGTTTTATGACCATGTGGTCGGTTTCAATTTTAAAAACAGTTGTGAAGTTTTGTTTTAACAATCCTAGCAATTAGATTCTAGGTTATCAATCAAAACAAGCAAGCAATCAAGCAATCAATCCAATTTCAATTTTAAATTAGGGTTTATGAAAACCGAATTAGGTTTAGGGTTCAAAACAATCATATCAATCTTAATTGAATTTAAAAATTAGGGTTTCATTGATTAACAACCTATCACCAGGTTTCTATGTGATTTACAATCAGACTACTCAATCAATCAATGAATTCAAGCAATGGATTTGTACCCTAGATGATCAGGATGAGGTTCCCTAAACTATCCAACAACCTAGCAGAGTTCTATGATCAATTTATAAATTAGGGTTTGATCAAGTTACCTTAACCTCCAATCGGGTTGGAACGGACCACCGAGTGAGTTGAGCTGGTCGCAGGTCGTGTACGAACTGGTCGTATGTCCCTGAGCCTTATCGGGTGGTAAATTGGTGAGTATCGGGTGCTGGATCGTGCTGGTTGTGTATCGGCTGGTGGATTGGTGCTTATCGGGTTCTGGTTCTGGTTCGGGTGCTTGTTTGTTGTTCGCGGATCAGATCTGGTACGTACGCGGGTGCATGTAACCTCTATCGCGGGTGTGTGCCGGCTGGGTGTGTATCACGGATGGTTTGTACGCGGGTGTGTGTCGTATCCGGGTAACCTCTATCGGCTATGTGCCGGCTGGGTGTGTATCGGATGAAAAGGGTTTCTCCGATTTAGAGAGAGAGAGATCGAACCACTTTTGATGCAGAAAGCTTTAGGTGTTGATGATGAGATTGAATCGATGGTGTTTTTTAGGGTTAGGGTTTTTAGGCAGCTGAGTATTAGCTTAGGGTTT
>CAJHQQ010005034.1:0-21239 GCA_905132885.1 Moricandia moricandioides | reverse complement strand
GCTTGATTTCTATATTATGGTTTGCAAATAAAAAATATGTACTGAAAAAGATAAATTAAAAAACGAAAACTATAAACAGAAGTAACTTTATATTTAAATCATATCAGAAGTATATCTAATAAACTACAGACTGAAATTAAAATATCTTTTTTACATTTACATATATTCTACATGATCATATGAGGGTTAGATTTAGCAAAACTACTAGCATTTTGAGCAAGAAATAACATCAGTGTGAAGAAAAAGGTTACAAAGAGAAAAGGTTTCTAAAGTTATGAATCTTTTGAATGTTACAAAAGCTAAGATCCCTTTTCTTATATATACCCAAAACTTCTTTGGTCAGAAGAAGTATGTAAACTTGGAACGTGACCTCTCATTGGCCGTGAAACAAGGTACGTATATCCTGCCAATGTTGTAAGTAAAAAAAAAAAAAAAAACACAGACATTAGGTATGACCGTATGAGTATGACTAAATCAAACAAAAATTTGTAAATTCTTTTATTTGTTGAAAAAAAAATTAAAACAGATTTTTTGGCGAGATTTGTTTCCATGTTTAATCCACAAGTACTAGATTTTGACCCGCGCTTTCAAAGCGCAGATTTATTTTGGATAAAAATGTTAGTTGATATTTTTTTTAATTTTGATATATGTATTTATGTTAAAAATAGTTATTCAGTGTTTTCATATCAGATTCAGACCCGCAGCTGAAATGTAAATCTCGTGATCCGTATAAATGCAGTTCAAATTTAATAATTTTTTTGTCAATTAAAATTCTAAAAAAAATCCAGTAAAAATCTAAAAAAATATCATTAACATGTGAACTAACCTTGGTTGACCCATTAAAACTCCAAAGAAAACTGATAATATTTTTAAAATTAAAATTTTATATACTTTTAAATTATACATAAAATTAAAAAAACAATTAGATTTGTATTTTTTTTTTACTATTCGAAAATGAAAATTGATATTAGAAATGACAAAAATTTATTTATATGACAATATTTTTTTTGTTATTTATATTGTTTGAGAATAAATTTAAAGATGTCGGATCGTATAAGAAATATTTAAACATATTATTTGTTACTATTTTGAATATATAAATTTAAATTATTAGGAAATATTAAGATATGTTAACAACCTATTTAAAAAATTGGTTAAATAAGTTAAGATCTGGAAACATTAATGTTTGTTTCTCTAAAATAACATCAAATTAAAAAATCATTATTCTTACCATAAATAAGGAAGAGAATTTAAGGTAGTTTTGTTATAGATATAAATGCATTAGGGTAACTAAAAGATAATGTTATAGGGGTATTAATCATATTATATAGTATTTTTAATTTTTTTACCTAGAAGTAAGTTAGGTCCAAATGTGTGCTTCTGTTTTAATAGTATTGACTAGATTTTGACCCGCGCTTTCAAAGCGCGGGATTATTTTTGAAACAAACTAAATTTATGTAATATATATTTGCATTTTTGATTGTATATCTACATTTAAATGTTATACATGAAGCGTTATATTCAAGGTTTTGAAACATGACCCGTACCTGCGGTTAAACTGAAAAAAAGGTTGACTCTTTATGTAATCCGGTTTGTTTTTTAAAAAAAATTATTATTTAATTTTTTTATAAAACCCGTTAAAACCTGGGACCCGGCTACATTTTGAACCTATGGATGACTCATTATGTATTACAATTTGACTTAAATTTTTATATTTAAAGTTTCTAATTTATGAATGTTTAGAAGAATGGTGAATATATTATGAATGTGATGCTCTAATTTTACAAAATTTAGCCATACAAATTTTTAATCAAACTAATTTATCATTTTGTTGTAAGCTTAAGGATCAATATTTGAGAGGATGCATACTAAAATAGAAATAAATTTGAGCATCAACGATTCATATACAGTTATTTTTTGATGTTTTGTTTTAGGTTTATTTTAAATTTTAAATTTAATTTCATTATTCATATGAGACATTTTAATATTTATTAATTTATTTTTGTTATATAGTTTTATTACATATCTAATAATAATGTTTATTATTAGATTTTGATCCCCACTTTAAAGCCCGAGATGATTTTTTATTCAAAAACTTATTTATTGAAAATTAAAAATCTTATATATATGTGTATTTCTTTTATAAAAACATTTGTTCTATAGTATATATGATAAAATTAAAATTTACATAAATATAATTTTATGAAAATAAGATAATTTATTTATATAACCTACCTTGTATCAATGTTATTTATATTTTAAACCTTTAAATTTTAGTAATTTTTTTAAATTTTTTATATTGGTAAAGTTTATTTTATTATTATATTTCTTTTTCAGAATTACTATAGAAAAATATTGTTATTTTACTCATTACATAGTTGATAAATATATTAAATTATTTTAATATTTTAATTTAAATATGTCTATTCATTTACGAAATTATATATTAATTCATATATCGTATTTTAATATTTTTTAATAAGTTGAAGTATGTTGTAAAATTTCATGAATATATTTGATATGTTATTTTATAATTTATAAAATAGTTAATAAATGGATTAAATTACTTTATATTTACTACTTAGTGTAGTAATTTAATTATGAATATAAATTATGTGTATATAAGTATTATAATTTTATTTATTATTGTATGAAAACTTAATTAGTATTTGTTTTTAATTATAATTAATATTAATTAAGCCTTTTAGTATTTAAAATTAAATATTAAAAAGAAATGTATATTTACATTTTAAATAAAAGATATTAAAAGATATTATTAAAATATAATCTTAGGAAAAGATACTTAAGAATATCTCTTTAGATATCTTATTTTGAAAATACTAAAATAATTGGTTAGATATATCATATATTTAATAATAACTAAATTAATTGTAGGAAAATAAATAAGAAATTAAATAAATATAATGGTCCAACATAGACTACTTACAAGTAGATAAATATTGCTTCTGTTTTAATAGTATTGACTAGATTTTGACCCGCGCTTTCAAAGCGCGGGAGTATTTTTGAAAAACAAACTAAATTTATATAATATAAATTTGTATTTTTGATTATATATCTACATTTAAATGTCACACATGAAGCATTATATTTAGTGTTATGAAACACGACCCGACCCGCGGTTAAACCGGTGACTCTATATGTAATCCCGCTTGTTTTTTTTAAACTCGTTACTTAATTTTTTTTATAAAACTCGCTAAAACCAATGGATGACTCATTATGTAATACAATTTGATTTAAATTTTCATATTTAAAGTTTATAATTGATGAATATTTAGATGAATGGTGGATATATTATGAAAGCGATGCTCTAATTTTACAAAAGTTAACCATACAAATTTTTAGTCAAACTAATTTATCATTTTGTTGTAAGTGTAATAGATCAATATTTAAGAGAATACATACTAAAATAGAAATAGTTTTGATCATCACAGATTTGTATACGGTTATTACAATTTAGTTACTTGAGTTTGAAATAAATATAATTGATCATTTATTTATTTAGTTTACTTTTATTGTTCACATGTTAGTAGAATTTTTTGATGTTTTGTTTTTGGTTTATTTTAAATTTTTAGTTTAATTTAATTATTCATGTTAAACATTTTAATATTTATTAATTTTCCCTTTGTTATGTATTTTCATTATATATCTAATAATAATGTCTATTATTACATTTTGACCCGCACATTACAGCGCGAGATTGATTTGTATTCGAAAGCTTATTTACTGAAAATTAAAATTATATATATATATATACGTATCTTTTTTATAAAAAAAACGTTTCTAAAGTATATATGGTAAAATTAAATTTACATGAACATAATTTTATGAAAATAAGATAATTTACTTATATAACCTACCTCTTATCAATGTTATTTATATTTAAAACTTTAAATTATAGTACAATTTTTTATTTTTATATTGATAAGAAAATATTTTCTTTTTATATTTATTTGTAACAATTACTATACAAATTAAATATAGTCATTTTACTCGTCTTATACTTGATAAATATATTAAATTATTTTAGTATTTGAATTTAAATATGTATATTATTTATGAAATTATTTATTAGTATAAATATCATATTTTAATATTTTTTAATAAGTTGAAGTATGTTATAAAATTGATAAATATATTTGATTCTGTTATTTTATAATTTATAAAATAGTTAATAAATGGATTAAGTTATTTTATATTTATTACTTAGTGTATTAATTTAATTATGAATATAAATAATGTGTATATAAATATTTTAAATGTTTTTCTTACTATATAAATTAAAAATAAATTATTATTTCGTTTTTAGTTATAGTTATGTGAATTTATTATTTAAAAGTAAATAATAGCAATAAATTTGTATTTACATTTTAAATAAAAGATATTATTTAAATCTAATCTTAGGGAAATATACTTGAGCATATCTTTTTAGATATCTTATTTTGAAAATACTAAATAATTAGTTAGATATAATATATATTTAATATTTAACTAAGTTAGTTGTAAGAGAATAATTAAGAAATTAAATAAATGTAATGGTCCAACATAGACTACTTGTAAGTAGATAAATATTGCTTCTGTTTTAATAGTATTGATATGCATATAATATCGAAAACGACTACATATCTGACAAGAACTTGGTGTGCAAGGCAATTCCTGTATATTAATGGACGTTTTTTTTTGTGGACAAGATTTTCAATTCTTCAGTTAGGGTTTCTTCATTTTTCAATAAGAACATCTAGATTCATGTCTCTGCTTCTAAGCAGCCTCTCCAAGCTCCGTTTTGGGGAATCTAGAAGATTAACTTTTCAACTTGTCTCTAGTGCCTTCTCTTCTTCACCGATCCAAAAGCAAAGCCCTCCTTATATCATCACTGGCGCTGAACCTTGCGGAGAGGGTTTTCTGGGTAGACTCACGATTGGGTACGCTAATGACCCCGGCGTTGATATTCAGTTGGAAAAGAAGGTAGCAGGGGAGTTGGTGTATAACGATATTTTCAAAACAATGGTAACAATCGGTTCATCCCATGGCTGGGTGGCTACTTTGAAGGAAGACGGCATATTGCGTCTCCAAGACGATCTAAACCCATGTGCATCGTATACGGACCCGAAACGCATCCCTTTGCCTCCTCTCGTGACTCTGCCTCATTGCCAAACCCAAATCGTCACTAACGTTTCAATGTCCTCTTCTTCTCCAGAGGATGAAAACTGTGTCGTGGCTGTCAAGTTCTTGGGACCTCAAATAAGCTTTTGCAGACCAGCTCAGAGAAACTCAGAGTGGACCAACATCAGAGTCGAGAACCCTTGCTTCTTCTCCTCCCGTGTCATGTTTTCCAAGAACAAGTTTAGCATTCCCGGATCTGGAGGCCAGCTCATCGGATCATGGGATCTCCGCAAGCACAAGCTAAACATTCAGAGGTTGCAGTTTAAAAACCTTCCCGAGCTGACCAAGACCACACGGGAGCTTCTGGACTCGTGCTGCACCATAGAAAACTTGGTGGAGTCAGTAACCACCGGTGAAACTTTCATGGTTAAGCAGTATAAGAAAACTGCTGAGATCATCAAAGGTGTTGCCAAAATGAAAACAGAGTATGTAATGGTGTTGAAGTTAGACGAACAAGGTAACGCGGTTTACACTCAAGACATTGGACATCTCTGCATTTTCCTCTCAATGTCCGAACCTTTCTGTGTCCCTGCTACTTCCCTGCCTGGCACCGACCCTAACTTCGTTTACATCGTAGATTTTCACGAATTCGCATATTTCAATGTGGCTGACTACACCTTCGGCTTTAGTAGAACTAGTCAATACTCGGCCCCTTACTATATTCCACCTCAAAGTATAGACTAGTTTGTTGCTAGTGTCGGTCACTGAGTCAAGCTTCATGCATCCACAATTAACTTGACTGGTAGGTTTCAGTTTTCTCGTCACAGATCACAGTTTATTAGCTCTATGTTGCTTAGTAGCTCAAATGTCTTTCTGATCATGCTAGTTCGTGAGACTTGTGTCAATTTATATGATGTATGATTTGATTATATATTGACAAGCTAGATTATTTCCCATTCGTGATTATATACATAGCACTACAGCTGTTGTTATTTTCTTATATACAAGCTCCAAATACAAAAGTAAATTGTGTGATGTGGTCAATTTGAGAATAATCAACTAAAGATCTAGATTAATCATAAAAAAATGAATCAGAACGTGTTACGTAGTACAATCTATACAAAAAAGATTTATGTGGACTGAACGCATAAGATCAAAAAAGAGAGGATAGAGTGATCATCTCATAGTGTATTTTGTAACCGAATGTGGATAACTAAAAAGAGGATAGAGTGATAAACATATCGTTAACTAAAAAGAGGATAGAGTAATCCTTCCAGTTAACTACAGATCAAAAAAAATTATGTGGACCGAATGTCAAGTCTATATTCTGTGGTGACGCTCTACAGATAATAATACAATCATAAGGCAAAAAAGACTAAGATCATTTCCAATGGGAATTTCTAGTTTCAGAGTTCTCAAAATATATATATATACATGTGTATGTATATATTAATGTTTTATAATCGCCAGGCGGTGGCTAAGCATTTTATAGAATTATTGCTTAAGCAGGCGTCTAGGTCGATTTTTCAAAAAATCGGTTTTAAAAAATTGTTTCGCTCATGCCAGATTTACCGGCTAGGCGGGGACCTAGGCGGTACCGATTTTTATATTAATATTTAATTATAGAATTCTTAAGTTTACGAGAAACTCAACCCAAAGTATCTCTGCAGAAAAATTTTAAGTTGAATTTTCGTAAAATTACAAACTCTATAATTAAATATTAATGTAAATATATACATATACATATATATTTTGAAAACTCCTAAACTAAAAATCCCTATTAAAGTGATCTTAGTCTTTTTGGTAACTTTGATTTTCTTTGCTCCAACAGTGGTATGAAGGTTTAACAAAATCTATTTCGTGTGTTGTCTGCAGCTCGCATGTATTCTTGTCTATAGCATGGCACAGTTTTGAAAAAGCCGAGCAAACAATCTTTTTGCTCAGCAGCAAAATGCTACTTCTCTGTTAACGAGGCTGGTGCTGGTGAGTTGATTTCCAGTTGCCATTAAACATGTATTAGTTACATATCAAATTGCAAAAGCAATAATGTTTTCAAATAAAATTTTCCATATCAAATTTTGCTAACACAACATTCATCTTTTGCCTGCCAATAATGTAGCATTATGTCCGCAATATTCAAAGCATAGTATACAGATATATTATACATCCACTAGTCTTCATCAAGTTTGTAGAGGAGCAAGAATACAAGACACACACACTTCAACGTCTAGCTCCTCTTCTTGCTTTGAAGAACATCTCCTTGATTGAGATTAATTCTCTTACAGCCTCACTCATTTCCAAGCGGTTTGCTGGAGACTCTTCAGAACACCCAAGTCCCACTTCTAAAACCTTTGTCAAGCACTCAGCAGCAGGGAAGCCAATTCTAAGTCCGTTGTGAAGAATCACTTCATCTATGACATCCAAAACTTGCTCTGGCAATGCAGATCTGATGCAGTTACGGAGGGTAAAGTCTCCCCCGAACATCTCATCGGTTGGTCTTTTTCCACTGAACATTTCCAAAATGAGAATCCCAAAGCTATATGCATCACCACGTACTGATATTTCTCCTCCCATTGCATATTCTGCACCATAAGTCAAGATTGGAGCAAAAAAATATACTCTCTACATTCCCAAATGAAAAAAATTCAAAAATATTTACGCATATTAAGAATATACTAAATGTTTATAGGCTAATGATTATTTACTATTACTATACACTTTCCAATAGAGATATAGAAAATTTAGCTTTGTTGAATATGAAAATTATATAGAAAATCTTACTTTTGAGAACGAAAAGAGTATTAGCTTTCTTCATTCAAACATTATATGTGTGACAGGTTTACCTGGTGCCGCATAGCCGATGCTTCCTCTGACTCCAGCCGAGCTAAGTTGGTTAATGAAGGTTTCCTGGTCGAACTTGAGGAGGATCCGAGCAAGACCAAAGTCACTGACATGGGCGGTTAGATCATCGTCTAGAAGAACGTTGCTTGGTTTAAGATCGCAATGAGCAATAGCTTCATGGCAGCTAAGGTGAAGATACTCCAAAACAGAAGCCACATCTATTGCTATGTTAAGTCTTTCCAAAAGTGTCAGCGTTCTTGAGGGCCTAGAAATTTCTTCTACTTCCTTTGGGTGCAGCCACATATCCAAACTTCCATTTGGCATGTACTCATAGATTAGAGCTCTGAATTCATTTCCTTGGAAATCAATACTCGAACAAGCTGTTAACAGTTTCACAAGATTACGATGTCTTATGTCTTTTAGGGATTCACATTCTGCCATAAAGCTTCTCATTGCTCCAGGTCTCTGCATATTTAGAACTTTCACTGCAACAACCTTGATTCCATCAAAAGAATTTCCTTGCAAGTGAAGTTTTTCCATTGAGAGACACTTTCCTAACGTCTTTGGAAGTTTCCCTGATAGCTTATTATAAGCAACAGATAACTTAGCAAGATTTCCAAGTCGTCCAACATCTTCTGGTAGAAAGCCAGTCAATAAATTATTTGACATGCTTAGGAATACAAGGTTTGAAATTTGCATAATCTCCTGAGGTATAATACCATTCAACTTATTATTCTCGATATGTAAATCTAGCAAATGGCTACATTTACCAAGACTTGGAGGAATGATTCCTTCAAAACTATTGCTGTGTAAATAGAGTTTTTCTAACCGAGTGATGTTGCCCAAAGAAGATGGTATCTCTCCTGACATCCTATTTATATGGACACCTAATCCCACCAATCCTGATAGTTTCCCAAAAGAGGCTGGGATTGGTCCTTTCAATAGATTGTCCGAGAACACTAACGTTTGTAGTCCTATGAGATTCCCAATGCCATGAGGAATGGTTCCAGATATGGAGTTGTTTCGAAGAAATAACTGGTTGAGGTTCATTGACAAATTGGCAATGGAGGCAGGCAAGCCACCTCCAAGCTTATTGGATGACACATCTATGAGTTGCAGTTGGGTACAGTTAGTCAAAGCAACAAGAAATTCAAGATCTCCAGCTGAAAAACTTCCCAAATAATTGTCACTAAGGTGTAGTATTTGCAAATATTGTATTTTTGCAAAACTTGGAGGAATACTTCCTGTCAGACTGTTAAGCTCCATGCCCAAACTTTGAAGGGTTGAAATATTTGAAAGTGTTGATGGAATGGCTCCTGTGAGAGAATTATTTCCCATAGACAATCCTTGAAGGTTTGGTAGCATATTACCAAAATCAGGCCTCAGGTTCCCAGAGAAACCATTACCAAACATGTTCAAATACTGAAGTGAGGACAAGTTGTAAATTGCAGGAGGAAAATTACCAGAAAAATTGTTTGTTTGTAATAAAAAATCCACCATTTGAGTCAATCTAGCTATGGCATCTGGAATTTCTCCTTCCAAATTGTTTTCAGAAAAGGAAAGTTCTCTGAGAGATGTTAGGTTTCCTAGAGATACAGGGAGGTTTCCTTTGAGGTTGTTTTTACCAAGGTCTAAAATAACAAGCTTGCTCAATGATCCTAGTTCTGAAGGAAGAACTTGTCCAAGATTATTTGAATATAAAGAAAGGACCAACAATTTAGAACAGTTGAACAGACTTGCTGGTATCCCTCCTCCCAGAAAATTTGTACTCATATTCAAGTAACGAAGTCTAAACAAGTTTCCAAGTTCTTGAGGGATGGTTCCACCAAAAGTATTATTATTGAAATCAAGTGATATGAGAAACGAAAGGTTACCAATAGATGGCGATATCACTCCACCGAACTGGAATCCTCCGAGGTCCAAACGAGTAACTCTCTTGTGTTTGCGGCCACATGTAACCCCTGTCCATCTGCAGAGAGGGAAGGAGTTGTTCCATGAAGACAGCAAAATTTTTTTCTCCTCAGAAACTTGAGACTTGAAGTTGAGTAATGCTTGCTTATCAGTTTCTTGGCTATTCCCGAGTGCTTCAAGCAACATGAGAGCATTGAAAGAAAGGAAAAGAAAGAGTTTCATGTTTCTCGTATTTTGCAGGAAATGAGTACAATGAGATGGCTTTTCAAAAATCAAATACAAATACAGAAACTTTTTACGTTGACACATTAAAACACGAAGACTTTTCAAAATCAAATAAGATCAAGACTAAAAAGAAAAGCGATGCTGAAGTATCTGAAAGTAATAATAGCAAGTAGTTAAGTGGTGAGTAGTACTAGTACTTAGGGAAAAGTCTCTTTGAATTTATTTCGATTGATACCGGTTATTGTGTGTTTGACACGTTGCATTACATTATTCAAATAAACTTTCATTGGATTTTCTTTCCAAACTTTTCTACTAATTGTTTCCAGTAATTTTTATTTTCCAAAAATCTTTATAACAAATCAACAATCTCCACTATCCCTAGATTAACTCTCCACTTTTTGTTGACAAACAAAAAACTCCCCACTTTCTACCACTCACCCTCTCCATCTTCTAACGTCCATTACTTTTTTCTATAAAGGCGATGAGTGTTTTAGGAGTGAATTGGGGGAAAAACCAAAAACAATTAAAAATTACCAAATTACCAAAAAACAGCAAAAGTTTTGAGTGTACAGAATACAGATAGTCTAAATTACCTTTCCAACCATCAGTTAGTTTGGCCTCTTGGACTTGTACGAATGTAGTTCTAGGTTATAGGGTATGATAGATTGAATAAAGATTTAGTAAATATTTGGTGAAGATTTGTCTTACATATATTTAGGTTATCCAAAATTGAAAAACTGAGGAAGAAATAAGCAGTGAAGAAAAAAAAACAGGGGAAGAAGATGAATTAAACTACAGTTATACCATTAATAAATTGATACATGAAAAATATATGTTTATGTATGGTGAAGTGATATGAGTATTAACTTAGTTTAACCAACTAACAAAATAAATTATGTGTTCTATCTAATAAAACGTTTCTTTAGTTGCAAATTTTACGAATCTTTTGAATGTTACAAAAGCTTTCTAGTTTCTAGTAATCCTTCTTAACACAATTGAGAAGCGTCCCCAAAACTTATGTTCTTCTTTTGGTCAGAACTATGTAAACTTGGAACACTGATCCCTCCTTGGCCGTGAAACAAGGTATATCCTGCCATAAACCCATTTTCATTTTACTTCTACCTTGGTACGGAACACCAACTGCGAACATCAGTGTATGTGTGTAAATGATATAGTTATATATTAGCAGACAAGAGTAGAAACTTCATACCTGTAGAGGATGCAACTGTGAGAATTATCGATGACAACTGGCTAGGCGTAACTTGGCGATAAAGAGCTTAGGACCTTGCTCACGTGAGGAGGCTGGTGCAGTGAAATCAACTCCATGGCCTCGGGTTCTGGATCTTCTGGTGGAGATACAAACAGAGAAAAGTTGCAGTTCCCGCCATGAAAAAACAGATTATCAAAAAAAAAAAAAAAAAAAAAAAACAGATTATCTAATCCTCTTCACTCGCAGGAGAAGAAAAAGAAGAAACCGTGAGCACACGATACGATTCGGCGCGTGGACGCAACATGCGTTTGATTTATATAATGAAAAATGCGTCTGCCGGGAGTCGAACCCGGGTCTATTGCTTGGAAGGCAATTATCCTAACCGTTGGACTACAGACGCTTGATGTCTTATAGCCATGTTTTACTTTTTGTATAGTAAAATTATTTTGTTGTCTATTGCTTACGTTAGCATTTGAGTTTTTGTGCATTGATTGCTAGACAACGAGTGTAGAAGTAGACCCCTGACGGTGGTAACATATCCTCCGAATATTCTAGGAAAGTTACAATACAATTAACTTAAATCAAGTGAATACTAAGCAAGCATCGCCCAGTTAAATAACTCTTACCATCTCAGTTTATGTTACAGTACAGCTAACTTAAATCATGTGAATACTAAGCAAGAATCACCCAGTTAAATAACTCTACCATCTCCGTTTATGTTACACTCGATACAAACTCCCCAAAAAATCGCCACCGGGTCATCATCCTCTCAACACGACAGTTTACTTGGTTTTTTGGTCGTGATAGTGGTAAAGGTAGTGCACCAATCTTAATCTCTTCTCACAGAATCTTGAACCTTGTCCTCCCCAACAAAAGGTGACCAAGCTTCATCTCCTGAGTTCGCCATAGACCAGCTTACCTTCTCTGGTGCATGTGGAATTTTAAAACTTCATTTATTAAATTTTAAGCATGTTAACTCGCTGCTTCGCACTACTTCTTAGGGTTCCGTACCGGCGCGAGGAGAATGCTTCAAAAAAAAATTATTGTTTAATTTATGTGTTTCTGGGTTTCCAATTCGGTTTAGCTAAACTGAAATGGAATATAAATCTAGAATTTGTTAAACCATCAAGTTAATATTCGTACTACTACGCCATACTATATACCGAACCGTACTCATTTCACATCTCGGTTCTTACCACACAATGTCACAAACTAAATTCACCGTAATCCATCGGGATAATCCGTTAAATTTTAATATCTAATTCGCACTAACGTTATGGAACATTTCCATTAGCTGAGTCGAGACAATTAAAGTATATGTCACATTTTCTTATACTACACTAAGGTTCTGGAACATTATGTTTTGACATGCTATTTGGCTTTATGTGTCACGATTGACAATTTTTGAAAGTTGGGTATGAATAGGAGAAAAAATATCACTAAAAATCAACTATCTAGTTTGACAAATAGTGTTTCTATTCAATATCAAAAAGAATATAAAAGAAATAAATTGGTGTGGTATGCATAATGTAATGAAGAAATTGAATGCCTTTCTTTGAGTTCAGTTGTTTCAAATCAAAATTACAAAGAACAATTTGGGTGAAGAAATGTGATTAACAAAAAAAAAACTGGTAATTGGTAGCAGGCTGTAAAAAAGAAGCTCGGTTAAAGGTGTTTTTATCTTTTACTTTTACTTCAAGCTTCCTATGAAGTGTGATTAGAAACACTTCCTATGCACAATTGATGGTCCTGATTCATCATATTCTGCCTTCGCAATCCACATCTGTAAAAATTTCAAACACAACAATGTTTGTATCGATGACAAAATGTATTGATGTTATTATTAAGACCAAGTAGAAAATGTTAGTTATGTAATGTTTTCACCTGTTGGAAAGTGCTGAGTGAAGCCAATATAGAACCACCAATCCACACACTGTACTTCCTCTCCGGTGGAGCCACGACCTTTATCTTCATACTACTCGGAGCCAAAGCTGTAATCTCTTTGCTCATTCTATCACCAATCCCACCAAACATTGTGGTTCCACCACTTAGCACAATGTTACCATACAAATCTTTCCTAATATCCACATCACATTTCATGATAGAGTTATATGTGGTTTCATGGATTCCTGGATTTTCCATTCCGATCATCGATGGCTGGAACAGAACTTCAGGACACCGGAACCGCTCTGCGCCAATGGTTATAACTTGTCCATCAGGAAGCTCGAAGCTTTTTTCAACGGAAGAGCTGGTATTGGAAGTCTCTAGCTCTTGTTCGTAGTCTAGAGCAATGTAAGAGAGCTTCTCTTTCATGTCTCTTACGATTTCACGCTCAGCAGTTGTCGTGAAAGAGTAGCCGCGCTCTGTCAAGATTTTCATGAGGTAGTCCGTGAGGTCACGCCCCGCTAGGTCAAGACGTAGGATTGCGTGTGGAAGAGCGTAGCCTTCGTAGATTGGAACCGTGTGGCTCACACCATCTCCAGAGTCCAAAACAATACCTAATAAAACATTTTGCAAAAGGACCATTAAATTTCTCAAACCATACCCATTTTTCTTAAATCTAACAGTATGTAACCATGTTTTACAAACTGAAACATTATTTAGTACAAGCAAACAAATAAACCTCAATAATTCATTAATAATTTATAATTTTAGGTAGTACTTCTTTTCATTTTGAAAATATATAAAATTAAATCATTTTTTATTTAAACAAATCCAAAACAAATTTGGTTATAGCTATAACATTTTTTTAAAAACCTAGAAGACCAAACTACACCGAAAAACCTAATGTGACGCTTTGTACCAATGGATACCCCATTGTTTGAACACAAAGCTAATTAATGAACCAAAAGGAATGAAGTGTGTGATACTAACCAGTTGTACGGCCACTAGCATAGAGTGATAGAACAGCTTGAATGGCAACATACATAGCAGGAGTGTTGAATGTCTCAAACATGATCTGAGTCATCTTCTCACGGTTAGCCTTGGGATTGAGTGGAGCTTCGGTTAAGAGAACCGGATGTTCTTCAGGTGCTACACGAAGCTCGTTGTAGAAAGTGTGATGCCAAATCTTCTCCATGTCATCCCAATTGTTAACAATACCATGCTCAATTGGGTATTTGAGAGTCAAGATACCACGTTTTGACTGAGCCTCGTCTCCAACATAGGCATCCTTTTGTCCCATCCCAACCATCACACCCGTGTGACGAGGACGGCCTACAATGCTCGGGAAAACAGCTCTTGGTGCATCATCACCCGCAAACCCGGCCTAAACACAGATCTTACTTTTTAGTATTTTATAGTATATAGTCATGTGATACATATCATCAACGTTACCTTAACCATTCCAGTTCCATTGTCGCAAACAAGCGGTTGAATGTCTTCACCGTCGGCCATTCTTCAATCACAAAATTGGATCCTGAAACGCCTCGTCCCTGAATGGGTTCAAAATTTGTGAATAGAACAAAGGAGCTTCTCGTTATATCGCTCCAATGCAAACAGTTCTTGGCCGTTAGTTTTTAGCTGGAACCTATATGTAAGAGTGTCACAACACGTGTCCACCTATTTTGGGTAAGGGAATGATTTACAGCCTAAACTGAACGAGAATATGACGGTTTTTGGTCATGGTTCGCCGGAAGAATCGGGTTAGTGGATACTCGTTGTTGAATTGGACAATATGGATCATTGAGCCGTGAGATTATTAAGATGATAATGGTGACGTAACAATCAGCCACATTTCATGTGTCAAGGGATTATATTTATTTTAGCTCTGGTTGTATTTTAAAGTTAATTCTTGAAATTGGCATCTTTGTATTTTGTTTTTGTTTGTCTGCATCTATAATTATTAAATTATGACAGAACATTAGAAGATGTTACAGAAGCACCCTTATTGCTTAGAACTTCTAATAATTTTCCAAACAACAAACAAAAATAATTTAGTTAGATAATTAAATTTTAGTTATTTTCAAATAATTGAACAAGTATGTGTAAACACATATCTCATAGAATTTCGCACAAAAATCTCATTTGAAAACCTTTCTTCACTTTCTCTTTTACATTTAAATTAATTTCCTATTTATTCTTGTAAAATAATTCCATTAGAAGTGATCTAACACATTACACATGATATATATTTGCGTAATGGTTTATTTTCTGGTCCACTACAGTCCCATTATCAAGCAAAACACATATACTTTATTCAAGGATTAACAAACGAATCATTGTTAATTATGGAGAAGTTGGACTCCAGTATCCAACGCGAATTTTGAAATTACAATTAAGATGAGGCCAACGATGTTGACGTGTGTTCTCGGACCCCTTCGCTTTTCCTGTCTCTTTGAGTTTGGTTCTTCCTTCACGTGTCGCCATGTTCACAGTTGTCATAGAATACGTACATATATACGTATGACAGTATATTTAATGTATATTAATGAGTTGTTGTTGTGACCCTAAGAGCATCTCCAACAAGCCCCCTCATTTTTTATGGGGTCCACCCTCAAAATGAAGGGATAGAGGGAGTGTTCTCCAACGGTGATCCTCAAATTTTTTTTCTTAAAAACTTATATTTTACACTTTAGTCCTCAATTTACTTAATAGTTAATTGTAATCATTAAAATTTAATAAATAAACAATAAGCACACATTAATATATAATATTGACATAATTAGTAAACAGATTTAAATGTAACATCAAATTATTTATAATAAAAGATAGAAAACATAAAATTACATATAATAATAAAACACAAACAATTCATATTACAAAATATATATATATATGAAATACAACACTAATCAATATGATTGCTTCCGTAATGCTCCCATATATGCTCAATCAAAGCATTTCAATGTGTAATATTTCAGCTTATGGATTTACTTGAATATTAGTATTGTAAAATATATTTTATTGTGTAATATTTCAGTTTATGAAACTTTTATTTTGATGTAAAATATTATGATTGTATTATAATTTTGTATTTGTGTTAAATTTTAGAAATATACTGTGTGAAATAATATATTTAAATTATACTTATATTAATATTAGTATATATTGGTATACAATATTTATTAACATATTAATATTATTTAAAATAATTTTATAATACCACAGTTATAATATTGAAGTGACAATATAATTAAAATAGTAAAATGCCAAATAAGAAATAATAAGTACATAATCACTAAACATATATAAATAGAAGGACTAAAGTGAAAAGTAAATAGTGTTTTAAGGGGCGCTACAGTGCCCCCTCAAATTTGAGGGTGTACTGTTCACCCCCTTAAAATTTAAGGGGATAAGGGTCTGTTGGAGATCAAAAAACTTCAAAAAATGAGGGGATAAGGGTCTGTTGGAGATGCTCTAACACCCGTTTTTGTCATAGTGATTGAAATTAATAGATTTTTGACGAGAAAAAACGTCAATCACCAGTAATAAAGTCTTTTGATAAGTAGTTATGTGGTCCAACAAGACCTTTTTGGCATAAACAATACCTTTAACTCAAAACTATTCGACGTTCAGATTATGATTATTAATGAAACAAACCTTTCGGCGATACATCGCGTGATGCCATGAATTTTTCTAGTTCAGACAACACAAAATGTACACAATTTTCTTTTGTTACAAGATTATAATCCATTCAAGTAGTCTAAATATATACAATGTTTTGATTTATTTGCATTTTTTTATAAAGTAGAAAGCATCAAAATTAAGAAGTAATCGCAAGTATGTGAAAAAGCTTTATTCATGATGTATTGTGCCATAATTTGCGGGCTTAAAAGCATTAGTAGTAATCATATCAAACAACATTGCACTTCTTTTATCGTTTACTTCAAATAGTAATATTCTAAATACATTAAATAACTTAGAAGTAGCTGAAAAATTCAAATTTGTGGCGCCGTAAGATTTGAATTATTAACACAATTTTATTTTAAGCTTTTTGACAGCAATTTAATTTAATTTTCAAAAACTTTATACAAATTACGATATTTTTTTTTTGGTTAAGAGGACGCAATACGAAATTCATAGCCAGCTTCTAGCTTACTTCTTTTCTCAAACCAAATTAAAAGAAACATACTGCAAACTTTTTCAGATTAATACGCACAGAAGAAATCATTCACAAAGAATTAGAATGAAAGAAAGCAAAGATAATTCACACAATTAAAGTTGAAATTCTTTTTAAAATTTTCAACCAAAAATGTAACTAAGAAGTAGAGGAACAGAGTTCTAACACTAAAGAACCAGTGTTGATCCCCGGTCTAACGTTCTAAGATTTGTACCTGAAGAAGGACAAAAACTACACCGTATCATCAGATTCTTGACTACTCTTTGTTCATCATCTCAGGATTCAAGAACTTCATAAACGAACCCTCTGTCTCCCTTCTCCTTGTAGCTTCTTCAACCATTCTCCTCCTCAGCTTCTCTTCAGCATCCCTCAAGAACTTAAACTTCGGCGGAGGAGAAGAAGAAGATGACCTGAAGAACTTGTTAAACTCAAGCTCACCCTCTGTTTCGAACAGAGGATTGAATCCATGGTGTGAGTAAGACTCCAGAGGAGATGACTTCAGTGTACAAGGAGAAGCCCGAGGAGTGCATCCAGGGGTAGTACAGTCATTTGCTCCAGCCAGAAGATCACTCAGGCTTCTTGATTTCTCATCATCAGATTCCAAATCTGCTTTTGTCTCTTCCATGATTGTGAAGAGAAACCTCTGGTTATGAAGCTTCATGAGCTCTGCTTCAAACCCTAGTTCTCCTCCTCCTCCTCCACCCAAGTGTTTCATCAACCCTAGCTCTATATCTTGAGTCCTCGAGATTTCCGCTTCTCTTACGCCATGGTTGTCATGTAAAGGTTGAGGCATTTTGAAGCAGAAGAGCTTGATAAGTTCCTTAGCGTACCCAACTTGTTCTTCTTCTTCTTCTTGTCTCTCTTGGCTTATGATGCTCTTTGTGTGCTTCTTCCATCTCAGAAGGTAATAGATTTCTGCAACAAGTGCTAGGAGAAGAAACACAAACACCAAACTCAACCCTATCCCTAACCCACTCATAGTCTTCATCTTTCTCCCCCAAAATTCTCACATCACATGGAGAAATGAAACCAAAATATGTTGGAAAGCTTTTGGAAACAAGAGATATTTTTAGCTGCAATTGATATTGTTAGAGGAGCAGAGGATGGAAAACTTGCCTTGATAGTAAGCAGATTGAAAGAGAAAGATAGATTTGTTTATATGTGTGTGTGTGTGTGATATAGATAGATAACTTCTCTTTCAAATCAATTTAGGTTCACATGTTGGGTTCCTTGTAATACTTGGCACAAAAGGGCCAGCTCTTGGTGCCTTTAACTCAAAATTTTGAAGAAGAAAAAAAAAGAAAGAAATTAGGATACACTTTTTAGTGTTCTTTTTGCCTTTTCACATCTTGTACTTAACACAGTTATACATATGTTTAAAAGTTTATATATTGTATTGTTATAAATATTTTAAAAGCTTATATGTATTTGACTTGATATGGTATATTTTGATGGAAGATGCTAATGAATCATTTAATATTAAAATGTTTTTCTTGCAAAAGAAATTTTTGACAATGATGATAAATTTTAGCAAAAGAAAATAGTTCCAATGACTACATGCCAGTGGCAAACGTTTGGAAAAGAAAGTTTTTGAACTATTTAAAACGTTATCCAGCTATATGAAATGATTTTGTTTTCTTTTGGTAATCATGTTAAGATGAAATGATTTCGTTTCTACAATTGGTGTTATATAAATGGGTTAAACTGCAACAAAATATATATGGGTAACACTATCATGAATGGCTGCGGGAGGATTGATTGAATCTTGTGTTGGTGGTGGCAAGAGGAGAAAAGAATTATTCAGAGCAAATGTAAAACAATTTTTTAAAAAGTTAGGCTTTGTGAGGAATAATAATTGGAGGAGCCACGAGGGGAACACAGAACATATGACTGGATAAGATAATAAATAGACAGAGCCAATGGTTAGACAACCGTCGCCCACCAACTCATTTTAGCTGTTTGTTTTCCCCTCTTGTTTCGATTCTATTGTCAACGGTGGTTTTTAAAATTATTATAAGCACATAACGAGTTTTGGCCCAGTGAAACCAATATTATTTCCAAATGGGCTAGGCAACACGTCTATAGAAGGGTACATACATACACAGCTGGGGACGAACTTAACTATTCATTAGTATCTCAAAATAGTGTATATGCACACAATAAAGAGTAGGGATTCTAATATGAATCTAATTATATAATCACAGCATTCAGACTGGAATCCAAACTTTGTATATATATTTTGACCTGTTTAACAGAAAGCTTTTCAGTACCGGGATCATATCATATTACCAAAAATGTCAGGATCATATCATATTACCAAAAATGTCAGGATCATATCATATTACCAAAAATGTCAGGATCATATCACATTACCAAAAATGTCAGGATCATATCATATTACCAAAAATGTCAGGATCATATCATATTACCAAAAATGTTTTCTCCTATGAGAGTGTAGCTGCTACTTAATCGCTTATCGGTTATTACTTATTAGTCGTAGAGTACTATCTACAATGTAACTGTATTACTGCATGAACAAACACATTATCCTCGTTTCACTGTTAATATATTGTATAGATCGTTGTGGCTCTATAACACACCTTACATTAATTCTTTATTTAGCCACTTAACAATTTTAGAAACCACTCTGATTTGTTGTTGATTCACTTGATTGATCTCTATACACATCGAATGGGAAATACAATAAAACTTGATGGTGAGTCACAATTTTTTTAATATAAAATTCAAAAGAGTATTCTTGTTAATTAATTAATCATATTCTAGATCATTAGGCCAATGATTGTGTCATTATATATTCAGAAATTGGTAAAAATAACATAAGTTAAGTACCACTTTGTAAAAATACACACGATCAATATATTAACATTTGAGTTTACACTTTAGTACTTATTGTTTAGAGTTTAATGTTAAAAGGATGAAGTTGAGTTTTCAATTTTTTTTAATAAATATTCATAAAAATTAATTAAATCTAATTTCATCCAAAAGTTAAGGTATTTTTGAAAATTATCATTCATTAGAGGTAAAATTGCAAAGTGATATCAAACTTGTGGTATAATTGTAATATCAGTGTCCATGCATAGATGTGTTTTATTTTATTTATGCTAAACCATATTCATTAAGCTCCCACTTCACTTGACGCTGTAAGAACACACAAAAATCAAGACAAGTTAGATCATGACAAGAATTAGAGTAATAAACAAGTAAGAAACATAAAAATTAAGAGAATGTAAACTGAGGAAGTACACTTTCACAAAAAGAGAAAACTAAAAAAAAACTTCCTTGGCGCAGTTAGTGCTCATGGAGATGGGATAGGGAATGCTAACACCGCACTTTCCAGGAAGACCAGCGGCTAGACTTGGATTGAGACTAGCAACGCTCTTTGCAGCGGACTGTAGGCATTTGCATGCTTGTTGACGGTCTGGTGTGTTTGAGCCATGCCGTTCAACTTTGTGACTCCATCACAGCACGCAGGTGGAACCTCCCCGCCTTTCGATAGGTAGTTGGCACATGGAGCCAAGCTACTTGCCACTGTGCCACATGAGATTGCTGCATCTACTGATGGAACTATGCACACTGTCAATACAAGGCATGTGAAGAACCTCAAAGCCAAAGCCATTTGTGTTTTGCATTCCTGTCTTTGTTTTGTGATAGGTATAATTAATGATTTGTTGTTTGATATGAGAAATGAAGAAGCTGATGATGGGTTTAAAAAGGAAATTTAGATGGTAAAATAGTGATTAAAGCAGTGTTTGTTGGTAGTTGGAATGCATTTAATTACTTCATTTTTTATTAGTACTTCAGTCATACATACGTAAATATTACCAGTACATGTAAGTGTACTATAAACAT
>CAJHQQ010005033.1:0-21245 GCA_905132885.1 Moricandia moricandioides | reverse complement strand
ACGATGTAAGAAGCTTGATTTAGAATCATAAATCAGTTTATAATCACCCTGAAATTGAATCAATATTATAGGAGTTATGGTGAAGAAGTTATCCCACCTTTAACCAAATTGATTCCAGTTTACCATGTTTAGAGATTTTGCATTTTTTTCTTGATTCTAATAAAACCAGAATGAATCACGATTTAAGAAGCTTGATTTGAACTCATAAATAAGTGGATAATCACCATGAAGTTGAATCAATATCATAGGATTTATGATGAAGAAGTTACGATGAAGAAGTTACCCCACTTTTAACCGAAGTATTTACAATTTACCCTGTTTGAAGATTTTGCAATTTCTTCTTGATTCTAATCAAACCAGAATGAATCACGATTTAAGAAGCTTGATTTGGACTCATAAATCAGTGGATAATCACCCTGAAGTTGAATCAATATCATAGGAGTTATGATGAAGAAGTTATCCCACTTTCAACCGAAGTGATTCCAGTTTACCCTGTTTGGAGATTTTGAAATTTCTTCTTGATTTTAATCAAACCAGAATGAATCACGATGTAAGAAGCTTGATTTGGACTCATAAATCAGTTTATAATCTCCCTGAAGTTGAATCAATATCATAGGAGTTATGATGAAGAAGTTATCCCACCTTTAACCGAAGTGATTCCAGTTTATCCTGTTTGGAGATTTTGCATTTTCTTCTTGATTCTAATCAAACCATAATGAATCACAATGTAAGAAGCTTGATTTTGACTCATAAATCAGTGGATAATCACCCTGAAGTTGAATCAATATCATAGGAGTGATGATGAAGAAGTTAACCCACTTTCACCGAAGTGATTACAGTTTACACTGTTTGGAGATTTTGTAATTTCTTCTTGATTCTAATCAAACAAGAGTGAATCTGTGAATGAGCTTCCTATGATCTGAGAGATGTCTTACCAAGTGGGGACTCAAGTGGAGTTCACTCCCTACCATAATGATGAAAGGGAAGCACCTTAAACTCATCTCAAAACATTCATTGTTGTTCTTATGATTAAAATGTTATTGAGATTATTGTGATTAGTGCATTACCTTGAGAACTGATGCACCTGTGGGATATTGTATCAGGTACCTTACTTGAGACTCAATGAAGCAAAGAACCGGTCCATGCTTACCTATCAAGATGGCGAGTAGTCAGAAGAGAGGGGGAGACACAAACCGGGGTCTAAGAAGAGTCCAAGGTGTTGGTGTGTGCAAGTGATGGAGTCCACGCTTGCACCACAAGTTAGGCCACGATCCAGAGCCTAAGGACTCCACCATGATAAATCTGAAGTTCCTTAGGCTCACTGGCCAATCCCTAGGCTTTGGAGAACTCTACTCTTTTCCTTGGTTGGTTTTATCCCTAAGGAGGGTTTTCTGGCCAAGGTTTTTAATGAGGGAGCTTCTTCAAGGTTCCAAGCTTGTCCAAGGATCTCCTATGGTCAAGCTTGAGGGGGGGGGGGGGTGTTGGAATAATAAAAGATAGAGAAGACGAAGCAAGCTGGATTAAGGTTCAAACTAGGACAGCAAAGTGAGAAGATTTGAATCTGTCTACTATTCATCCAAAACCTAACCAGACTTGACTTGCAAGGCAAGGAATGAGTGGGGAAGACATTATGGACGTGGCTAATGCTCCAGAAGTCAAGGCAATTCAGTTTGAATGCAATTGGAACTAGCTGGTCTGGTTTAGACAAGAAAGAGAGCAAGTGGTGCATAAGAAGGACTGACATGTCACTATCACACCAAGCTGTGTGTGCCTTTTCCTCCAGTCACTTTCTCACCATTCTGGACGTGCCCAGCCTGTCCCAGCCAGCCTGCCCCTTCTGATTTCCCCACAATATTATTGTTTATCCATTCCCTACACAAGTAATTGTTTATTAGCTAGTTTGTTGTGTAGTTGGGCTATATATTAGCCTCTCTTGTAATCAAAACAAATTAAGCTGAAAGTGGGGAGTTCCCCTTTCTTCTTCACCATTCTCCTGTCTCATTAATCTCTCTATTCTCTGGTTACTTACTCTCTTACACGAAATCTCTCACAATAATCTCATACTCCTCCTAAATCTCTCTTATTCTCCAATAC
Source organism: Moricandia moricandioides (assembly GCA_905132885.1). Classification (NCBI taxonomy): domain Eukaryota; kingdom Viridiplantae; phylum Streptophyta; class Magnoliopsida; order Brassicales; family Brassicaceae; genus Moricandia; species Moricandia moricandioides. The sequence goes on along the minus strand of CAJHQQ010005033.1, from coordinate 19,151 downwards.
TCTACATTGCAGTCTCTTTAAATCTCACTTGTCTCTCTGATTCTCTTTCTCTTACATCATTCTATACTCTGTTTCTACATCAATCACACACCATAATCTGTCTATTCTCACAACTGCAATGTAGAGTATTGGAGAATAAGAGAGATTTAGGAGGAGTATGAGACTATTGTGAGAGATTTCGTGTAAGAGAGTAAGTAACCAGAGAATAGAGAGATTAATGAGACAGGAGAATGGTGAAGAAGAAAGGGGAACTCCCCACTTTCAGCTTAATTTGTTTTGATTACAAGAGAGGCTAATATATAGCCCAACTACACAACAAACTAGCTAATAAACAATTACTTGTGTAGGGAATGGATAAACAATAATATTGTGGGGAAATCAGAAGGGGCAGGCTGGCTGGGACAGGCTGGGCACGTCCAGAATGGTGAGAAAGTGACTGGAGGAAGAGGCACACACAGCTTGGTGTGATAGTGACAGGTCAGTCCTTCTTCTTATGCACCACTTGCTCTCTTTCTTGTCTAAATCAGACCAGCTAGTTCCAATTGCATTCAAACTGAATTGCCTTGACTTCTGGAGCATTAGCCACGTCCATAATGTCTTCCCCACTCATTCCTTGCCTTGCAAGTCAAGTCTGGTTAGGTTTTGGATGAATAGTAGACAGATTCAAATCTTCTCACTTTGCTGTCCTAGTTTGAACCTTAATCCAGCTTGCTTCGTCTTCTCTATCTTTTATTATTCCAACACTCCCCCTCAAGCTTGACCATAGGAGATCCTTGGACAAGCTTGGAACCTTGAAGAAGCTCCCTCATTAAAAACCTTGGCCAGAAAACCCTCCTTAGGGATAAAACCAACCAAGGAAAAGAGTAGAGTTCTCCAAGGCCTAGGGATTGGCCAGTGAGCCTAAGGAACTTCAGATTTATCATGGTGGAGTCCTTAGGCTCTGGATCGTGGCCTAACTTGTGGTGCAAGCGTGGACTCCATCACTTGCACACACCAACACCTTGGACTCTTCTTAGACCCCGGTTTGTGTCTCCCCCTCTCTTCTGACTACTCGCCATCTTGATAGGTAAGGATGGACCGGTTCTTTGCTTCATTGAGTCTCAAGTAAGGTACCTGATACAATATCCCACAGGTGCATCAGTTCTCAAGGTAATGCACTAATCACAATAATCTCAATAACATTTTAATCATAAGAACAACAATGAATGTTTTGAGATGAGTTTAAGGTGCTTCCCTTTCATCATTATGGTAGGAAGTGAACTCCACTTGAGTCCCCACTTGGTAAGACATCTCTCAGATCATAGGAAGCTCATTCACACTCCCCCTCAAGCTTGGAACCGAGAATAGGTGAAGGTCCAAGCTTGCAAGGTTGCAATGAGTTCATGATAGCTTCTTTGATCCGGCTGGTGAGGAATGATGCAAGAGTGAACTCCACTTCTTGCCAAGAGACAATGGACGACTTGGATCCTCAGAATTGCACACCAATACCCCTCCTCAAGCTTCATCCAGAGAGAATAGGTGAAGGACCAAGCTTGGAAGTGGGCAGTACTGAGCTTGGACCAGGAGCACAACAGTTCCAACACCTGCGCTTAAGCCAACTGATCCACCTTTGATCTCTGCTCCATTGCCTTTGGACCACCGGTCTCCTCATGACTTAGGTGATGGTCTTCTTTGTGTGTCTCATGAACCAGGAGCTCAACACCCAAACAGGCTGCGCTTAATTCAACCGGTTCTACACACAAGCTATCTCTCCATGGTCAGGAATATACATCATGTGTAGGCTCTGAACTTCATGGGCAATGTCTTCTTCTTTGTCTTGGATTGGTGGTGGACAGAGAGCACCTCTTGTGTACCTGAAACATCACTCAAACTCCAGCAAGAATTAGACCACACAGTATGACCAGACCTTGATAACTCACCAAGTCTGATCCATCATGTTAAACAAGATGCAAAGGACTGAATCTAAACAACTCATTCAGTTCAAATCCAAGCAACCAACTCTCTAAATGCACATGTATGATAACTCATCAATAACAAGGTATTTAGGCAAATTTTAATGACCATTTAAGCAACACTATGATTAAATGTCAAAAACAGAGACTAGATAACTCATCTAATCACCTTAACCAGTTTAAGAATGCATCACAGGACCAGGAACAACCTATGGATGCAAAACAAGACATAGAGCCAACATATAGATGCATTACATGACCAGGAAACTCTCCTAGACCTCTAGCAATGCCACAAGACTCAAACCAGGTTCTAGACAACTCGCCTAGACAATTCTGAACACAAACAATTTATCTAAAGCAATAACTAGTCATGACCATGCTAGCAAGCTTAGAAACAATTCAAAACAGAACCACACACACAGTTTTTGTATTATGGGACAGAAACAAGGTTCAACAACTCTAGCACTTGAACCTGTCCCAAGAACAAAACAATTCACAAATAATTAAACTAGGACATTAACTAGACATAACCATGCTAGTAAACTCCTAGAACAGACCACACACAACCAGAAAAAATTTAAACAATTATTAAGTATACTGGGACAGAAACTAGGTTCAACAACTCTAGCAACTTTAAACTGTCCCTAAGATACTAAACACACCACTCAACACAACCAGACATAAAGACACAAGATTTACTCAAGGGAAAGAGGTTTAGCTTACAACCAAGGAACCTGATCTGGTTCCTTGAACCTCCAAGGCACATGGTTCACCTGAACTTGGCAGATTTGGATTTTGGGTTCTCTACCCAACTCCATTCCTTTGAGTGTGCTTTCCCCTTGAACCTCTCATGCTTAGGACCTCTCCTTTCTTCCTGTTTACCAGACGCCACCTTCTAGAAGATAGTGAGAGACTCCATCTTGAAAAGAACATCAGAATTGCTTGTACAGATTTTGTTTGGAGTTTTGCTTGCCAAACAGCTCCAAAACATTTTGCTTCCAAGAGATCTCTTCAGGATGGACAGGAGGCACGAGGATAGACTCTGGAGAGTCTCTGTACACGCCATTGTTGCAGTCTTCTTCCTCTTGAAGAGACTGAACAGCCAACTAGACAGAAATTTCTCCAATTGTTTTAAAACAGCCATGAGGGTGAGCTTGTGCTTGATTTGCGGAAGCTTTGAGTTTCAGGAGCTTGGGAGCTCTGATACCATGTGAGAATAGACAGATTATGGTGTGTGATTGATGTAGAAACAGAGTATAGAATGATGTAAGAGAAAGAGAATCAGAGAGACAAGTGAGATTTAAAGAGACTGCAATGTAGAGTATTGGAGAATAAGAGAGATTTAGGAGGAGTATGAGATTATTGTGAGAGATTTCGTGTAAGAGAGTAAGTAACCAGAGAATAGAGAGATTAATGAGACAGGAGAATGGTGAAGAAGAAAGGGGAACTCCCCACTTTCAGCTTAATTTGTTTTGATTACAAGAGAGGCTAATATATAGCCCAACTACACAACAAACTAGCTAATAAACAATTACTTGTGTAGGGAATGGATAAACAATAATATTGTGGGGAAATCAGAAGGGGCAGGCTGGCTGGGACAGGCTGGGCACGTCCAGAATGGTGAGAAAGTGACTGGAGGAAGAGGCACACACAGCTTGGTGTGATAGTGACAGGTCAGTCCTTCTTCTTATGCACCACTTGCTCTCTTTCTTGTCTAAATCAGACCAGCTAGTTCCAATTGCATTCAAACTGAATTGCCTTGACTTCTGGAGCATTAGCCACGTCCATAATGTCTTCCCCACTCATTCCTTGCATTGCAAGTCAAGTCTGGTTAGGTTTTGGATGAATAGTAGACAGATTCAAATCTTCTCACTTTGCTGTCCTAGTTTGAACCTTAATCCAGCTTGCTTCGTCTTCTCTATCTTTTATTATTCCAACAGCAGTCTCTTTAAATCTCACTTGTCTCTCTGATTCTCTTTCTCTTACATCATTCTATACTCTTTTTCTACATCACTCACACACCATAATCTGTCTATTCTCACAGAATCAAGATGTAAAAAGCTTGATTTGGACTCATAAATCAGTGGATAATCACCCTGGAGTTGAATCAATATCATAGGAGTTATGATGAAGAAGTTATCCCACTTTTAACCGAAGTGATCCCAGATTACCCTTTTTGGAGATTTTGCAATTTCTTCTTGATTCTAATCAAACCAGAATGAATCACGATATAAGAAGGTTGATTTGGACTCACAAATCAGTTTATAATCACCCTGAAGTTGAATCAATATCATAGGAGTTATAATCAAGAAGTTATCCCACCTTTAACCGAAGTGATTCCAGTTTATCCTGTTTGGAGATTTTACATTTTCTTCTTGATTCTAATCAAAACAGAATGAATATCAATATAAGAAGCTTGATTTGGACTCATAAATCAGTGGATAATCACCCTGAAATTTAATCAATATTATAGGAGTTATGATGATGAAGTTATCCCACTTTTAACCGAGGTGATTCTAGTTTACACTTTTTTGAGATTTGGTAATTTTTTCTTGATTCTAATCAAAGCAGAATGAATCACGATTTAAAAAGCTTGATTTGGACTCATAAATCAGTGGATAATCACCATGAAGTTGAATCAATATCATAGGAGTTATCATGAAGAAGTTATCCCACTTTTGACCGAAGTGATTCCAGTTTACCCTGTTTGGAGTTTTTGCATTTACTTCTTGATTCTAATCAAACTAGAATGAATCACGATGTAAGAAGCTTGATTTGGAGTCATAAATCAGTTTATAATCACCCTGAACTTGAATCAATATCATAGGAGTTATGATGAAGAAGTTATCCCACTTTTAACCGAAGTGATTCCAGTTTACCCTGTTTGGAGATTTTGCATTTTCTTCTTGATTCTAATCTAACCAGAATGAATATCAATGTAAGAAGCTTGATTTGGACTCAAAAATCAATGGATAATCACCCTGAAATTGAATCAATATCATAGAAGTTATGATGAAGAAGTTATCCCACTTTTAACCGAGGTGATTCTAGTTTACACTATTTTGAGATTTGGCAATTTCTTCTTGATTCTAATCAAAGCATAATGAATCACGAAGTAAGAAGCTTGATTTGGAATCATAATCAATTTATAATCACCCTGAAATTGAATCAATATTATAGGAGTTATGGTGAAGAAGTTATCCCACCTTTAACCGAATTGATTCCAGTTTACCCTGTTTAGAGATTTTGCATTTTATTATTGATTCTAATCAAACCAGAATGAATCATGATTTAAGAAGCTTGATTTGGACTTATAAATCAGTGGATAATCACCCTGAAAATGTTCAATATCATAAGCGTTATGACGAAGAAGTTATCCCACCTTTAACCGAAGTGATTCTAGCTTACCCTGTTTGGAGATTTTGCAATTTCTTATTGATTCTAATCAAACCAGAATGAATCACGATGTAAGAAGCTTGATTTGGACTCATAAATCAGTTTATAATCACCCTGAAGTTCAATCAATATCATAGGAGTTATGATGAAGAAGTTATCCCACCTTTAACCGAAATGATTCTAGTTTATCATGTTTGGAGTTTTTGCATTTTCTTCTTGATTCTAATCAAACCAGAATGAATCACGATGTAAGAAGCTTGATTTTGACTCATAAATCAGTGGATAATAACCCTGAAGTTGAATCAATATCATAGGAGTTATGATGAAGAAGTTATCCCACTTTTACCGAAGTGATTACAGTTTACCCTGTTTGGAGATTTTGCAATTTCTTCTTGATTATAATCAAACCACAATGAATCAAGATGTAAGAAGCTTGATTTGGACTCATATATCAGTGGATAATCACCCTGGAGTTGAATCAATATCATAGGAGTTATGATGAAGAAGTTATCCCACTTTTAACTGAAGTGATCCAAGTTTACCCTGTTTGGAGATTTTGCAATTTCTTTTGGATTCTAATCAAACCAGAATGAATAACGATGTAAGAAGCTTGATTTGGACTCATAAATCAATTTTTAATCACCCTGAAGTTGAATCAATATCATAGGAGTTATGATGAAGAAGTTATCCCACCTTTAACCGAAGTGATTCCAGTTTACCCTGTTTGGAGATTTTGCATTTTCTTCTTGATTCTACTCTAACCAGAATGAATATCGATGTAAGAAGCTTGATTTGGACTCATAAATCAGTGTATAGTCACCCTGAAATTGAATCAGTATCATAGAAGTTATGATGAAGAAGTTATCCCACTTTTAACTGAAATGATTTCAGTTTACCCTGTTTGGAGATTTTGCAATTTCTTCTTGATTCTAATCAAACCAGAATGAATCACGATGTAAGAAGCTTGATTTGGACTCATAAATCAGTGGATAATCACCCTGAAATTTAATCAATATCATAGGAGTTATGATGAAGAAGTTATCCCACTTTTAACCTAAGTGATTCCAATTTACCTGGTTTGGAGATTTTGCAATTTCTTCTTGATTCTAATCAAACCAGCATGAATCACGATGTAAGAACCTTGATTTGGACTCATAAATCACTGGATAATCACCCTGGAGTTGAATCAATATCATAGGAGTTATGATGAAGAAGTTATGCCACTTTTAACCGAAGTGATCCCAGTTTACCCTGTTTGGAGATTTTGCAATTTCTTTTGGATTCTAATCAAACCAGAATGAATCACGATATAAGAAGGTTGATTTTGACTCAAAAATAAGTTTATAATCACCCTGAAGTTGAATCAATATCATAGGAGTTATGATGAAGAAGTTATCCCACCTTTAACCGAAGTGATTCCAGTTTACCCTGTTTGGAGATTTTGCATTTTCTTCTTGATTTTAATCAAACCAGAATGAATATCGATGTAAGAAGCTGGATTTGGACTCATAAATCAGTGGATAATCACCCTGAAATTGAATCAATATCATATAAGTTATGATGAAGAAGTTATCCCACTTTTAAGCGAAGTGATTCCAGTTTACCTTGTTTGGAGTTTTTGCATTTTCTTCTTGATTCTAATAAAACCAGAATAAATCACGATGTAAGAAGCTTGATTTGAACTCATAAATCAGTGGATAATCACCCTGGAGTTGAATCAATATCATAGGAGTTATGATGAAGAAGTTATCCCACTTTTAACTGAAGTGATCCCAGTTTACCCTGTTTGGAGATTTTGCAATTTCTTTTGGATTCTAATCAAACCAGAATGAATAACGATGTAAGAAGCTTGATTTGGACTCATAAATCAATTTTTAATCACCCTGAAGTTGAATCAATATCATAGGAGTTATGATGAAGAAGTTATCCCACCTTTAACCGAAGTGATTCCAGTTTACCCTGTTTGGAGATTTTGCATTTTCTTCTTGATTCTACTCTAACTAGAATGAATATCGATGTAAGAAGCTTGATTTGGACTCATAAATCAGTGTATAGTCACCCTGAAATTGAATCAGTATCATAGAAGTTATGATGAAGAAGTTATCCCACTTTTAACTGAAATGATTTCAGTTTATCCTGTTTGGAGTTTTTGCATTTTCTTCTTGATTCTAATCAAACCAGAATGAATCACGATGTAAGAAGCTTGATTTGAACTCATAAATCAGTGGATAATCACCCTGAAATTTAATCAATATCATAGGAGTTATGATGACGAAGTTATCCCACTTTTAACCGAAGTGATTCCAATTAACCTTGTTTGGAGATTTTGCAATTTCTTCTTGATTCTAATAAAACCAGAATAAATCACGATGTAAGAAGCTTGATTTGGACTCATAAATCAGTTTATAATCACCCTGAAACTCAATTAATATCATAGAAGTTATGATGAAGAAGTTATCCCACTTTTAACCAAAGTGATTCCAGTTTATCCTGTTTGGAGATTTTGCTTTTTCTTCTTGATTCTAATCTAACCAGAATGAATATCGATGTAAGAAGCTTGATTTTGACTCATAAATCAGTTGATAATCACCCTGGAATTGAATCAATATCATAGGAGTTATGATGAAGAAGTTATCCCACTTTTAACCGAGGTGATTCTAGTTTACACTGTTTTGAGATTTGGCAATTTCTTCTTGATTCTAATCAAAGCAGAATGAATCACGATTTAAAAAGCTTGATTTGGACTCATAAATCAGTGGATAATCACCATGAAGTTGAATCAATATCATAGGAGTTATCATGAAGAAGTTACCCCACTTTTAACCGAAGTGATTCCAATTTATCCTGTTTGGAGATTTTGCAATTTCTTCTTGATTCTAATCAAACCAGAATGAATAAAGATGTAAGAAGCCTGATTTGGACTCATAAATAAGTTTATAATCACCCTGAAGTTCAATCAATATCATAGAAGTTATGATGAAGAAGTTATCCCACTTTTAACCGAAGTGATTCCACTTTACCCTGTGTGGAGTTTTTGCATTTTCTTCTTGATTCTAATCAACTAGAATGAATCACGATGTAAGAAGCTTGATTTGGACTCATAAATCAGTTTATAATCATCCTGAAGTTGAATCAATATCATAGGAGTAATGATGAAGAAGTTATCCCACTTTTAACCAAAGTGATTCCAGTTTACCATGTTTGGAGATTTTGCGTTTTCTTCTTGATTCTAATCTAACCAGAATGAATATCGATGTAAGAAGCTTGATTTGGACAAATAAATCAGTTTATAATCACCCTGAAGTTGAATCAATATCATAGGAGTTATGGTGAAGAAGTTATCCCACCTTTAACCGAAGTAATTCCAGTTTATCATGTCTGGAGATTTTGCATTTTCTTCTTGATTCTAATCAAACCAGAATGAATCACGATGAAAGAAGCTTGATTTGGACTCATAAATCAGTGGATAATCACCCTGGAGTTCAATCAATATCATAGGAGTTATGATGAAGAAGTTATCCCACTTTTAACCGAAGTGGTCCCAGTTTACCCTGTTTGGAGATTTTGTAATTTCTTCTTGATTCTAATCAAACCAGAATGAATAACTATGTAAGAAGCTTGATTTGGACTCATAAATCAGTTTATAATCACCCTGAAGTTGAATCAATATCATAGGAGTTATGATGAAGAAGTTATCCCACCTTTAACCGAAGTGATTCCAGTTTATCCTGTTTGGAGATTTTGCATTTTCTTCTTGATTCTAATCTAACCAGAATGAATATCGATGTAAGAAGCTTGATTTGGACTCATAAATCAGTGGATAATCACCCTGAAATTGAATCAGTATCATAGAAGTTATGATGAAGAAGTTATCCCACTTTTAACTGAAGTGATTCTAGTTTACCATGTTTGGAGATTTTGCAATTTCTTCTTGATTCGAATCAAACCAGAATGAATCACGATGTAAGAAGCTTGATTTGGACTCATAAATCAGTGGATAATCACTCTGAAATTTAATCAATATCATAGGAGTTATGATGAAGAAGTTATCCCACTTTTAACCGAGGTGATTCTAGTTTACACTGTTTTGAGATTTGGCAATTTCTTCTTGATTCTAATCAAAGCAGAATGAATCATGATTTAAAAAGCTTGATATGGACTCATAAATCAGTGGATAATCACCGTGAAGTTGAATCATTATCATAGGAGTTATCATGAAGAAGTTACCCCATTTTTAACCGAAGTGATTCCAATTTACCCTGTTTGGAGATGTGCAATTTCTTCTTGATTCTATTCAAACCAGAATGAATCAAGATGTAATTAACTTGATTTGGACTCATAAATCAGTGGATAATCACCCTGAAGTTGAATCAATATCATAGGAGTTATGATGAAGAAGTTATCCCATTTTTAACCGAAGTGATTCTAGTTTACCCTGTTTGGAGATTTTGCAATTTCTTCTTTATTCTGATTAAACCAGAATGAATCACAATGTAAGAAGCTTGATTGGGAATCATAAATCAGTTTATAATCACCCTGAAGTTGAATCAATATCATAGGAGTTATGATGAAGAAGTTATCCCACCTTTAACCGAAGTTATTCCAGTTTACCCTGTTTGGAGATTTTGCAATTTTTATTGATTCTAATCAAACCAGAATGAATCACGATGTAATAAGCTTGATTTGGACTCATAAATCAGTGGATAATCACCCTGAAGTTGAATCAATATCATAGGAGTTATGATGAAGAAGTTATCCCACTTTTAACCGAAGTGGTCCCAGTTTACCATGTTTGGAGATTTTGCAATTTCTTCTTGATTCTAATCAAACCAGAATGAATAACGATGTAAGAAGCTTGATCTGGACTCACAAATCAGTTTATAATCACCCTGAAGTTGAATCAATATCATAGGAGTCATGATGAAGAAGTTATCCCACCTTTAACCGAAGTGATTCCAGTTTACCCTGTTTGGAGATTTTGCATTTTCTTCTTGATTGTAATATAACCGGAATGAATATCGACGTAAGAAGCTTGATTTGGACTCATAAATCAGTAGATAATCACCCTGAAATTGATTCAGTATCATAGAAGTTATGATGAAGAAGTTATCCCACTTTTAACTGAAGTGATTCCAGTTTACCCTGTTTGGAGATTTTGCATTTTCTTCTCGATTCTAATCTAACCAGAATGAATATCGATGTAAGAAGCTTGATTTGGACTCATAAATCAGTGGATAATCACCCTGAAATTGAATTAGTATCATAGGAGTTATGATGAAGAAGTTATCCCACTTTTAGCCGAGGTGATTCTAGTTTACACTCTTTTGAGATTTGGTAATTTCTTCTTGTTTCTAATCAAAGCAGAATGAATCACAATTTAAAAAGCTTGATTTGGACTCATAAATCAGTAAGATAATCACCATGAAGTTGAATCAATATCATAGGAATTATCATGAAGAAGTTACCCCACTTTTAACTGAAGTGATTCCAATTTATCCTGTTTGGAGATTATGCAATTTCTTCTTGATTCTAATCAAACCAGAAAGAATCAAGATGTAAGAAGCTTGATTTGGACTCATAAATCAGTGGATAATCACCCTGAAGTTGAATCAATATCATAGGAGTTATGATGAAGAAGTTATCCCACTTTTAACCGAAGTGATTCTAGTTTACCCTGTTTGGAGATTTTACAATTTCTTCTTGATTCTAATTAAACCAGAATGAATCAAAATGAAAGAAGCTTTATTTGGAATCATAATTCAGTTTATAATCACCCTGAAGTTGAATCAATATCATAGGAGTTATAATGAATAAGTTATCCCACCTTTGACCGAAGTTATTCCAGTTTACCATGTTTGGAGATTTTGCAATTTCTTATTGATTCTAATCAAACCAGAATGAATCAGGATGTAAGAAGCTTGATTTTGACTCACAAATCAGTGGATAATCACCCTGAAGTTGAATCAATATCATAGGAGTTATGATGAAGAAGTTATCCCACTTTTAACCGAAGTGATTCTAGCTTACCCTATTTGGAGATTTTGCAATTTCTTCTTGATTCTAGTCAAACCAGAATGAATCACGTTGTAAGAAGCTTTATTTGGACTCATAAATCAGTTTATAATCACCCTGAAGTTGAATCAATATCATAGGAGTTATGATGAAGAAGTTATCCCACCTTTAACCCAAGTGATTCCAGTTTATCATGTTTGGAGTTTTTTCATTTTCTTCTTGATTCTAATCAAAACAGAATGAATCACGATGTAAGAAGCTTGATTTGGACTCATAAATCAGTGTATAATCACCCTGAAGTTCCATCAATATCATAGGAGTTATGACGAAGAAGTTACCCCACTTTTAACCGAAGTGATTCCAATTTACCTTGTTTGGAGATTTTCCAATTTCTTCTTGATTCTAATCAAACCAGAATGAATCACAATGTAATAACCTTGATTTGGACTCATAAATCAGTGGATAATCACCTTGAAGTTGAATCAATATCATAGGAGTTATGATGAAGAATTTATCCCACCTTTAACCGAAGTTATTCCAGTTTACCATGTTTGGAGATTTTGCAATTTCTTATTGATTCTAATCAAACCAGAATGAATCACGATGTAAGAAGATTGATTTGTACTAATAAATCAGTGGATAATCACCCTGAAATTAAATCATTATCATAGAAGTTATGATAAAGAAGTTATCCCACTTTTAACTGAAGTGATTCCAGTTTATCCTGTTTGGAGATTTTGCAATTTCTTCTTTATTCTAATCAAACCAGAATGAATCACGATGTAAGAAGCTTGATTTGGACTCATAAACCAGTGGATAATCACCCTGAAATTTAATCAATATCATAGGAGTTATGATGAAGAAGTTATCCCACTATTAACCGAGGTGATTCTAGTTTACACTGTTTTGAGATTTGGCAATTTCTTCTTGATTCTAATCAAATAAGAATGAATCACGATTTAAGAAGCTTTATTTGGACTCATAAATCAGTTTATAATCACCCTGAAGTTGAATCAATATCATAGAAGTTATGATGAAGAAGTTATCCCACTTTTAACCGAAGTGATTCCAGTTTACCCTGTTTGGAGTTTTTGCATTTTCTTCTTGATTCTAATCAAACTAGAATGAATATCGATGTAAGAAGCTTGATTTGGACTCACAAATCAGTAGATAATCACCCTGAAGTTGAATCAATATCATAGGAGTTATGATGAAGAAGTTATCCCACTTTTAACCGAAGTGATTCTAGCTTACCCTATTTGGAGATTTTGGAATTTCTTCTTGATTCTAATCAAACCAGAATGAATCACGTTGTAAGAAGCTTGATTTGGACTCATAAATCAGTTTATAATCACCCTGAAGTTGAATCAATATCATAGGAGTTATGATGAAGAAGTTATCCCACCTTTAACCCAAGTGATTCCAGTTTATCATGTTTGGAGTTTTTGCATTTTCTTCTTGATTCTAATCAAAACAGAATGAATCACGATGTAAGAAGCTTGATTTGGACTCATAAATCAGTTTATAATCACCCTGAAGTTCCATCAATATCATAGGAGTTATGATGAAGAAGTTACCCCACTTTTAACCCAATTGATTCGAATTTACCTTGTTTGGAGATTTTGCAATTTCTTCTTGATTCTAATCAAACCAGAATGAATCACGATGTAAGAACCTTGATTTGGACTCATAAATCAGTGGATAATCACCTTGAAGTTGAATCAATATCATAGGAGTTATGATGAAGAAGTTATCCCACTTTTAACCGAAGTGATTCTAGCTTGCCCTATTTGGAGATTTTGCAATTTCTTCTTGATTCTAATCAAACCAGAATGAATATCAATGTAAGAAGCTTGATTTGGACTCATAAATCAGTGGATAATCACCCTGAAATTGAATCAGTATCATAGAAGTTATGATGAAGAAGTTATCCCACTTTTAACTGAAGTGAATCCAGTTTACCATGTTTGGAGATTTTGCAATTTCTTCTTGATTCTAATCAAACCAGAATGAATCACGATATAAGAAGGTTGATTTGGACTCAAAAATCAGTTTATAATCACCCTTAAGTTGAAACAATATCATAGGAGTTATGATGAAGAAGTTATCCCACCTTTAACCGAAGTGATTCCAGTTTACCCTGTTTGGTGATTTTGCATTTTCTTCTTGATTCTAATCAAACCAGAATGAATATCGATGTAAGAAGCTTGATTTGGACTCATAAATCAGTGGATAATCACCCTGAAATTGAATCAACATCATAGAAGTTATCCCACTTTTAATCGAAGTGATTCCAGTTTACCCTGTTTGGAGTTTTTGAATTTTCTTCTTGATTCTAATCAAACCAGAATGAATATCGATGTAAGAAGCTTGATTTGGACTCACAAATCAGTGGATAATCACCCTGAAGTTGAATCAATATCATAAGAGTTATGATGAAGAAGTTATCCCACCTTTAACCGAAGTGATTCCAGTTTATCCTGTTTGGAGATTTTGCATTTTCTTCTTGATTCTAATCAAACCAGAATGAATATCGATGTATGAAGCTTGATTTGGACTCATAAATCAGTGGATAATCACCCTGGAATTGAATCAATATCATAGGAGTTATGATGAAGAAGTTATCCCACTTTTAACCGAAGTGGTCCCAGTTTATCCTTTTTGGAGATTTTGCAATTTCTTCTTGATTCTAATCAAACCAGAATGAATCACGATGTAAGAAGCTTGATTTGGACTCATAAATCAGTGGATAATCACCCTGAAGTTTAATCAATATCATAGGAGTTATGATGAAGAAGTTACCCCACTTTTAACCGAAGTGATTCCAATTTACCTTGTTTGGAGATTTTACAATTTTTTCTTGATTCTAATCAAACCAGAATGAACACGATGTAAGAACCTTGATTTGGACTCATAAATCAGTGGATAATCACCTTGAAATTGAATCAATATCATAGGAGTTATAATGAAGAAGTTATCCCACTTTTAACTGAAGTGATTCAAGTTTACCCTGTTTGCAGATTTTACATTTTCTTCTTGATTCTAATCAAACCAGAATGAATATCGATGTAAGAAGCTTGATTTGGACTCATAAATCAGTGGTTAATCACCCTGAAATTGATTCAGTGTCATAGAAGTTATGATGAAGAAGTTATCCCACTTTTAACTGAAGTGATTCCAGTTTATCCTGTTTGGAGATTTTACATTTTCTTCTTGATTCTAATCTAACCAGAATGAATATCAATGTAAGAAGCTTGATTTGGACTCATAAATCAGTGGATAATCACCCTAAAATTGAATCAGTATCATAGGAGTTATGATGAAGAAGTTATCTCACTTTTAACCGAGGTGATTTTAGTTTACACTGTTTTGAGATTTGGTAATTTCTTCTTGATTCTAATCAAAGCAGAATGAATCACGATTTAAAAAGCTTGATTTAGATTCATAAATCAGTGGATAATCACCACGAAGTTGAATCAATATCATAGGAGTTATCATGAAGAAGTTACCCCACTTTTAACCGAAGTGATTCCAATTTACCCTGTTTGGAGATTTTGCAATTTCTTCTTCATTCTAGTCAAACCAGAATGAATCAAGATGTAAGAAGCTTGATTTGGACTCATAAACCAGTGGATAATCACCCTAAAGTTGAATCAATATCATAGGAGTTATGATGAAGAAGTTATCCCACTTTTAACCGAAGTGATTCTAGTTTACCATGTTTGGAGATTTTGCAATTTCTTCTTGATTCTAATTAAACCAGAATGAATCAAAATGTAAGAAGCTTGATTTGGAATCATAAATCAGTTTATAATCACCCTGAAGTTGAATCATTATCATAGGAGTTATGATGAAGAAGTTATCCCACTTTTAACTGAAGTGATTCCAATTTACCTTGTTTGGAGATTTAACATTTTCTTCTTGATTCTAATCAAACCAGAATGAATCACGATGTAAGAAGCTTGATTTGGACTCATAAATCAGTTTATAATCACCCTGAAGTTCCATCAATATCATAGGAGTTATGATGAAGAAGTTATCCCACCTTTAACCGAAGTTATTCCAGTTTATCCTGTTTGGAGATTTTGCAATTTCTTATTGATTCTAATCAAACAAGAATGAATCACGATGTAATAAGCTTGATTTGGAATCATAAATCAGTGGATAATCACCCTGAAGTTGAATCAATATCATTGGAGTTATGATGAAGAAGTTATCTCACTTTTAACCGAAGTGATTCTAGCTTACCCTATTTGGAGATTTTGCAATTTCTTCTTGATTCTAATCAAACCATAATGTATCACGTTGTAGAAGCTTGATTTGGACTCATAAATCAGTTTATAATCACCCTGAAGTTGAATCAATATCATCGGAGTTATGATGAAGAAGTTATCCCACCTTTAATCCAAATGATTCCAGTTTATCCTGTTTGGAGATTTTGCATTTTCTTCTTGATTCTAATCAAACCAGAATGAATGACGATGTAAGAAGCTTGATTTGGACTCATAAATCAGTGGATAATTACCCTGAAGTTGAATCAATATCATAAGAGTTATGATGAAGAAGTTATCCCACTTTTAACCGAAGTGATTCTAGTTTACCTTGTTTGGAGATTTTGCAATTTCTTCTTTATTCTAATTAAAACAGAATGAATCACAATGTAAGAAGCTTGATTTGGAATCATAAATCAGTTTATAATCACCCTGATGTTGAATCAATATCATAGGAGTTATGATGAAGAAGTTATCCCACCTTTAACCGAAGTTATTGCAGTTTACCCAGTTTGGAGATTTTGCAATTTCTTCTTGATTCTAATGAAACCAGAATGAATCAAGATGTAAGAATCTTGATTTGGACTCATAAATCAGTGGATAATCACCCTGAAGTTGAATCAAAATCATAGGAGTTATGATGAAGAAGTTATCCCACTTTAAACCGAAGTGATTCTAGTTTATACTGTTTTGAGATTTGGTAATTTCTTCTTGATTCTAATCAAAGCATAATGAATCACGTTGTAAGAAGCTTGATTTGGACTCGTAAATCAGTTTATAATCACCCTGAAGTTGAATCAATATCATAGGAGTTATGATGAAGAAGTTATCCCACCTTTAACCGAAGTGATTCCAGTTTATCATGTTTGGAGTTTTTGCATTTTCTTCTTGATTCTAATCAAAACAGAATGAATCACGATGTAAGAAGCTTGATTTTGACTCATAAATCAGTGGATAATCACCATGAAGTTGAATCAATATCATAGGAGTTATCATGAAGAAGTTACCCCACTTTTAACCGAAGTAATTCCAATTTACCCTGTTTGGAGATTTTGTAATTTCTTCTTGATTCTAATCAAACCAGAATGAATCAAGATGTAAGAAGCTTGATTTGGACTCATAAATCAGTGGATAATCACCCTGAAGTTGAATCAATATCATAGGAGTTATGATGAAGAAGTTATCCCACTTTTAACCGAAGTGATTCTAGTATACCCTGTTTAGAGATTTTACATTTTCTTCTTGATTCTAATCAAACCAGAATGAATCACAATGTAAGAAGCTTGATTTGGACTCATAAATCAGTTTATAATCACCCTGAAGTTCCATCAATATCATAGGAGTTATGATGAAGAAGTTATCCCACCTTTAACCGAAGTTATTCCAGTTTACCCTGTTTGGAGATTTTGCAATTTCTTATTGATTCTAATCAAACCAGAATGAATCACGATGTAAGAAGATTGATTTGGACTAATAAATCAGTGGATAATCACCCTGAAATTAAATCATTATCATAGAAGTTATGATAAAGAAGTTATCCCACTTTTAACTAAAGTGATTCCAGTTTATCCTGTTTGGAGATTTTGCAATTTCTTCTTTATTCTAATCAAACCAGAATGAATCACGATGTAAGAAGCTTTATTTGGACTCATAAATCAGTTTATAATCACCCTGAAGTTGAATCAATATCATAGGAGTTATGCTGAAGAAGTTATCCCACCTTTAACCGAAGTGATTCCAGTTTATCCTGTTTAGAGATTTTGCATTTTCTTCTTAATTCTAATCAAAGCAGAATGAATCACGATGTAATAACCTTGATTTGGACTCATAAATCAGTGGATAATCACCCTGAAGTTGAATCAATATCATAGTAGTTACGATGAAGAAGTTACCCCACTTTTAACCGAAGTGATTCCAATTTACCTTGTTTGGAGATTTTGCAATTTCTTCTTGATTCTAATCAAACCAGAATGAATCACGATGTAAGAACCTTGATTTGGACTCATAAATCAGTGGATAATCACCTTGAAGTTGAATCAATATCATAGGAGTTATGATGAAGAAGTTATCCCACTTTTAACCGAAGTGATTCCAGTTTACCCTGTTTGGAGATTTTACATTTTCTTCTTGATTCTAATCAAACCAGAATGAATCACGATGTAAGAAGCTTGATTTGGACTCATAAATCAGTTTATAATCACGCTGAAGTTCCATCAATATCATAGGAGTTATGATGAAGAAGTTATCCCACCTTTAACCGAAGTTATTCCAGTTTACCCTGTTTGGAGATTTTGCAATTTCTTATTGATTCTAAACAAACCAGAATGAATCATGATGTAAGAAGCTTGATTTGGACTCATAAATCAGTTTATAATCACATTGAACTTGAATCAATATCATAAGAGTTATGACGAAGAAGTTATCCCACTTTTAATAGAGGTGATTCTAGTTTACACTGTTTTGAAATTTGGCAATTTGTTCTTGATTCTAATCCAGCCGGAATGAATCACGATGTAAGTATTGACAAAGAGAATAAACAAGAGGAAGGGAGGATCAGGAATCACTTGTGTAGTTGAAGATGATGAAGATCCGAGCTTACTTGAAATGCAAGCATGTTCGTACAACACTTGCATCACAAGTTACCCTAGTTAAACCTAACGTGTCTTCAGAGGCAAGGCAAGTTTAAACTTACCTTGGTCGACATCAGAAAGGAGAGAAGACCGTTGGAGATATTATGGGACAAGAAGAATGATTAAAATAAGCAAGGTCACATGTTCCATTTAAGCTCTCCATCCGGTGAAGACAAGTCACTTTCACTGCCTTGTGCAGACCATCCTCGAGCAGAACTCCATTGTTTATTCATTTGTGTACTTAGGCAACTTAGTTTATTGTTTTTCTCTGCATAGGCAACTTGCCTATTAAACCGTGTAACCTAAACTCATTTCAATCTAAGGAACAAGTTTCCCTTCACTCTCTTTCTTAGTTTCGAGTATCTCTCTCTCTCTCTCTCGAGTTTACTTCCTTTCTCTCTGGTTCTTCACTCTGTTCTTCATTTTCTAACATGGTATCAGAGCTTAAACGCTCTTGAGCACCTAATCTCTTCCGCAAAGCTTCATTTCTTCACTTGCTCTTTCACTTAATCGGTTTACTTTTTCAAAAAATCTCTCACAAATCCTATTGTCCACCGGATAATAGCATTGTTCTTTCCGAGTTCTTCCTCTGGTTCTTGGTTGTTCTTACTCTCTTCTGTCCAACCTATCTCTTTCTAAGGCAGAAACCTGCTCACCATATTGTTACTTCTAAACCAAACACCCGGAACTTCTCTTTCTTTTGAGTACACCCTTTTACCCGCTGGACAAAAGCAAAAGAGATGGAGCAACACAAGCCAGTGATGATTCCGGTCACTTTGAAAGGTGCAAACTACCTCATCTGGTCTAGATTGGCCAAGACAGCCCTTGGAGGAAGGGGTCTATGGGAGCATATCACTTCAGGAGAAGCCCCAAGACATATTACTCAACGG
>CAJHQQ010005032.1:0-21255 GCA_905132885.1 Moricandia moricandioides | reverse complement strand
CCTTGCTCACACCTTTTCCAATCATCTTATTAGTCTCAATATCCTGAAAATGAACATCATTAGGACTAAAAATAACATTGCAATTAAGATCAGTAGCAGCCTTTCTAACCGAAAGTAAATTGGATGCAAATGTGGGCATATAGAATGCCTTTGACTCCTTATCAAATAGTTTCAAGTTCCATATGCCCTTAATAGGAACTCTATCACCATTAGCAATCACTACACTTCCTAGGGCAGGTTCAATATTGTTAATAAGACTAGAATCCCTAATCATGTGATGAGATGCTCCTGAATCAATAATCAATGGTTTGAACTCAATGATGTATTTGAAACATTACTACTAATGTTACCAGAGTTTGCATTGAGAGCCTTGATAAGGGCTTCAATGTCTGACTTGCGGATGAATGCATCATCAGAGGGAGGTTGAGATGTAGCTCCAACTGCATAGGTGGTAGAAACCAGAGCTCTTCCCTCACCATTTGGACGCATAGGCTGTGAAGTTTGCTGAGCAGCTTCATTGGCTCTTGCTTGGTTAAATCTTGATGGGGGCCTGAGATGTGGGTGAAGAATCCAGCACTGGTTCTTCATATGACCCACTCTTCTTGCAGTGCTCACACATGACTCGCCTATTTTCTGGTTTGAAAAAGGCTTTATTGGCAGAGACTTCAGCCTTGTGAGCCATGTTCAAGTCACCTTTTCCACCAAAGAGACCCACTGAGCCTTGCTCCTTTTGAATTTGAGCACACACTTCTTCAAGAGTAGGTAACTTATCTGCCCTCAACATGTGTTTAATGAGGTCGTTGTAGCCTGGATTGAGAGTGAGAAGTAGACCAAACACTTTGTCTTGCTCACGCCTCTCATTCAGGATGGCAGGATCAGTGGTGCTTGGCCTTAACATCTCCAGCTCTGCCCAGAGTGCTCTGAACTTAGCAAAGTGTTGGTTAAAGTCCATGTTTTCCTGGTTCAAGCAGTTGATAGCTTTCTTCACTTCAAAGACCCTACTGAGGTTGGATATGTTACCATAAACCTTTTGTAGTGTGTCCCACAGCTCCTTTGCGGTTTCACAGTAGGAGTATGCCTCCATTATGGAGCTATCAAGGGAGCTCTGAAGGATAGACAGCACCATGAGGTCCTCTTGACTCCATTTGGCTTCATCCATCACAACAATCTCCCTTCCATCTTCTCCTTGGCTGGTTTGTTTTGGCGCCTCATTTGAAGTAATATGGGACCATAAACCTCTTCCACCAAGGGCATTCTTGATCAATCTTGACCATAGAAGGTAGTTTACCCCTTTAAGAGTAACTGGAATCACCACTGCCTTGTTTTGCTCCATTTCGAGTAGCTATGGACCAGTGGGTAATAGGATGTATCCAAGAGATTATGAGAAACTAAACCGATAGAACGAAAGAGAATGAAGAGTAGAATAGATTTGCGGAAGACAAAATAGGTTTAGGAGCTTTTAGGCTCCGATACCATGTAAGTTTTATGAAGAACAAGGTGAAGAACACCCAGAACAGAGGAAAGAGATGAAGTTTAATTCGTTTGAGAAAGAGAGAGAGAGAGAGAATAGGTTTTCTCGAGAGAGAGAGTAGGCAGAGAAAAGAGGAGTTCTGTCTCCTTACTTCATTTAGACACTTAGGGTTTATTAAATAGAGCTACATCCAGACGTAAGAAACAATAAACAAATGGGAAGAGAGTAGCTCCAAAATGGTTCGGCCAGAGGAGGTGAGAGTGACATCTCGTCTGCTTCTCTCTCCTTAACCAAACATGTGAGTTTCTTTTGTCCTCTTTTCCCTCTTGTCCCCAACGGCACTCTAGGCCTTATTTAATTATCCAGAGCTTTAGGAGAGTCTCCAGAATATTCCTTAGACAGATATCTTGCTTGTCTTGCACTCTAAGGTAGGGTTAGGTCTAGAGATCATCCGTACACCTTGTAGTTGACTATACCAGCTCACATGTAGTTGAGGCATGTAGTCAACTATGTCACTTGCCTATATACACAGATGTTCTTCATCCCTTTGTAGTTCTTTATTTCCTCAGGTCAATACTTTTGAGTTGGAGATACAAGAAGGTGGTCCTAGACTGAAGGAGAAGGAGGTGGGTGACGATCCAGACTCTCAAATCCAGCAAAGTCTTGACCTTTATGCCATTGGAGGTTCAAGGAATCAATCTGGTTCCTTGGCTGTAAGCTATTACTGTCCCTTCTTGATATTGAGTGTGATAATGACTGGTTGTGTGTTGTGTTG
Source organism: Moricandia moricandioides (assembly GCA_905132885.1). Taxonomy (NCBI): domain Eukaryota; kingdom Viridiplantae; phylum Streptophyta; class Magnoliopsida; order Brassicales; family Brassicaceae; genus Moricandia; species Moricandia moricandioides. Next base: position 19,009 of record CAJHQQ010005032.1, on the reverse strand, counting down.
AGTTGAATAACCTGAGGATATGTTTAAGATTGCTAAATGAACTGAAATGGATTTAGAATCTGTCCCAGGATGCTTAAAGAGACTTGCTTGGTGTTTGAGAAAATGCTTAACCTGATTCTAGTGAAGCTTGTTAGGGAGTTAGTAGTATGTCTAAACCTGCTTGCTGTCATGAAATGAAATCACCTAAGGTTGTTGCATTGAGACTGATGTTGTGTGATGATAATAATGCTTAATCCCAGCTCTAAATGAATGTGTGTTTGATTGTTAAAAAGTTTCTGTCTAAACTGATTGCATTCATGAGTTAGAGACTGATTAAGGTTAGTGCATATTATCATCCTGGTTGCTGCCTTAAATTGATGCATCTAGATTCATGTCATATGCAGATTAAGGAGTGTTTAAAAATGCCTAAGTAGCTTGTCTTGAATCTGAAATGATCTTGCTTGTGCTTAGAGAGGTTGCTTGCAAAGATTAGAACTTGATAATGTCTGGTTTAATCTGTTGCAAAGCTTGTGACATTGGTGATCAAACTTGATGATTAGTCAAAGTTTGATCCCAATGCTGGTGTCTTATCTTGCTTGGAGTTTAAGTGATGTTTCAGGAATGTTTCCAGTTCAACATCAATCCGGGTTCAAGAGGAAGGCAGTGCCCATTGTTAGAACAATGGAGAGAAGTCGCTGGTGTGTGTGGGTGGACACACAAGGAGAGGTCATCATCTAAGTCTTGAGGAGACTGGTGACCTTAAGGCACTGGTGCTGAAAGGAAGGGGTGATCAGTGGTTGTATGTGCAGTCCTTGGGATGTTGCACTCCTGATCTTAAAGCTCAATACAGCTCACATCAAGCTTGGACCTAGACTCAATCCAAGCTTGAGGAGGGGAGTTAAGTGAGCTACCTGAATATCCTAGGCACAGTGACCTGTTTTCCTCCTTACCATTGCAAGCAAACTGAAGAAGGAGCCAACCGGGTCTAGGCAGTGGCATGCCTAGTCAAGAGATTGTTCAGAGCAGTCTTGGCTGTGTATGAAGAAGGCTACTCTATCAATGCGGCTTCTAGAGTGAGGTGGTTGAAGAGATAGCTAAGGAATCAACCAGCAGTCCATCAAGTTGGCGAGTGATGAAGGAAGGTTGCAATGGTTTGTTCAGTCCGGATCATGAAGCATCACACTGTCCAAGCTTGTTCCTTTAAGAGGTCTCAAGCTTGAGGGGGAGTGTTGAAGAGCTTCAGTGATCCGAGAGAGTTCTGGCAGTGAGGGGTTCAAGTGGCTGGTTAAAGCAAGCCACTCCTCACCATTTAGACAAGGGAGTAAACCTGAACTTATCTTTATATACATTCATGATAGGTTTATCTCTTGAGGACTGATACACTTGTGGAATGATGTATCAGGTACTGGTTACTCTATCAAGGAAGATCTGGTGAGTCCGAGCACTTGAACCTATCAGGAGGATAGGTGAAAGGGGGAGAGACCAAGATCAGGCTGAGTTGAAGAGTACCATAGCTTGAGCCTCACTGAAGATGATCAAGGTGTTTCCTAGCTTCTCTAAGGTGGCTGTGAAGTCAGTTGAGAGGGGGAGACCTAAACCGGGTCTATGAAGAGGTCAAGTGAAGATGATAAGGGCGCAAGATGGGAAGATCATTGCTGCACCAGTTGGGCCATGATCCAGAGTTCTTTGTGTCCACCACACTGGTTAAGACACAAAGAACTCAATGGCCAATCCCTAGGCCTTGAATGATCTTACTCTTTTCCTTATCAAGGTTTTATCCCTAAGGAGGGTTTTCTTTGATAAGGTTTTTAATGAGGAGTGACTTCAGGGTTCCAAGCTTGACTCAGGATCTATAGAGTCAAGCTTGAGGGGGAGTGTTAAACCTGAAGTGATAATCTTATCACTAAAGGTTATGGGCAAAGAAGGACCAAACCATTGTGGAAGTTCTGTCATGAACTAAGGAAGGTCCATAAGGTAATGCTGAGCTAGAAAGAGGTTCAGGAAGGGTTTACAATGATGGAAGAAGACTTAGGTGAAGTTTGGAGGCAAATGGTCGATGTGCAAAGTTCGGGTCATCCGTACCGTACGGACGTACGGACGTACGGACTGTACGGACCGTACGGACGTGGTCGACCCAGAAACTTCACTTTCGACCATTTGAGCATGTTTTGGGTTTGTGCAAAGTTGGGGCGAAAAGTGTACGGACCAAACCCTAATCCGTACACTTCCATGGTGAAACCTTGGTGCATAAGGCAAGAAGAACCCTAGTTACCTTAAAGAAAGAAGAGAGGAAGAGGAGATGACCCGGAAGCATCTTTGGGAAGCATCTGGCGAGATGCTCTTGTTGCTTACCGTGTGGATAAGATGCTGAAGGAATATGCCAGTCAAAGATGCTGATCCAGAATGGATAAGGTCTAGGCTGGAAAGGAAGAGCAAGTTGGCCGGTGCACCTAGACTGGTCTATGGACAGGTTCATGAGCATTGGTGGCTCATTCCTAGCCAAGTTAACCTCATGGACGCCCAGCAAGGGACAGGCTGTCCAAGCATGTGAGAATTTCTGGCCAAGGAATTCAAATCAGGAGCCAATCCATTTGTTGACTTCACATGCTTGTCTTGCTTTCTTGTAAACCCTTGTAACCTCATTTATCTATTTATATGGTGTAATGTCGAAAAGAATAGACAAGCTGAATGGGGGTATTCCCCTTTCTTCTTCATTAATCTCTTAGTCTCTTAGTCTCTCTAGTCTCCCAAAATCTCTAGTCTCTCATAAACTCTCTCTCTCATCAGTCTCACTCTCATTTCGACCATATCAAGCTCTCATCTTCCCCATTGGGGTTTCTCTCACTTACACAACCAGAGTTTATCAAATCTTTCACCAGATACATTACCATTCTCCTTGAGAGCCTTGATTAGAGCATCAATGTCTGATCTCCTGACCAGTTGATGCGTCCCTAGGATGCTCTTTGGTTGATGGGAATGGATAGATCCTTGCAAGAATGAATCAGAGACTCAAGTCCTTCAAGGCGTGTGGATTGAATGGTGACACAAGAGGGATGGATGATCTCTTGATACTCCTAGATGAATAACTTGGATATGACACACCAAACTAAACACCCTTAGGTCTCTGGATACTACACACCAGAACTCGACACACTTTCTAGAGAGAGAGCCATCAAGATGAATGATACTTGTTTATTAAAAAGCTGGATGAGTACAAGAGGGTGTAGAGACCTCTTTAAATAAGAAACCAGAGACATATCCTCTAGGGTTTCGACAAAGACCAAAAAAGGAAACTAGAGTTTAACATAAGCTTTTAAATGAAATGAAATAAAATGTAAACTTCTATAGTCTTGGACCGAGATAGGACTTAGGTGATGTGAAGACAAGTTGTGGCCTCGTTAAAAACCTTCCACCGGAAAACCTCGTGGGACAAAACCAAAAGCAAGGAAAAGAGCACGCACCCCATGTCTTGCCTAGACACTAACTCAGCTTGATGTAGAGATGGCTTGAATGGTGATCAAGACATCTCGGATCAGACCTTGTCCAAGACTTTCTTGTTGTGGATGTGAAGTGAGTAATCCAACAACATTCTCTCCAAGCTTCTTGACTCTGGAACGAGTCATGGGACCTTCAGGAATGGCTAGAGCATCATCACCAGGTTGCTGGTGCAATGTGGCTTCATGTGGCTCATCTAGACTCTCCTTGTTCTCCTTAGTGATCCGGTCCATGATCACATCATATGCACTCTTAAAGGTTGCATCCTCAGCTACAAGCTCTTCAGGTTCATGCTTCCATTCTTTGGTGCTTTCCATGATCACATCATCCCCTCCCTCTTCAAAAAGATTTGTCCTCAAATCTGTTTTACCTACAATAGAGGGGACCAAGTCAGTAACATCGAAGTTTAAAATCAGATTACACTTACCTTGCAAGCCTCTTTGATAGGCATTGTTGCTGACTGGTTTTGATATGTAGAAGGCATTAATCCATTTAGTTCCTGATTCCTTACTCAAACCTGATATATTGAAACAAAGCAAGTTAGCACATGAAAGTTTATCAAAGAGTAATAATCTTATCCCAAATTGGTTTTTGCTCAGTTTTGGCTTGTGTGCTGCATCTGGTGGTGCTTCTTTGATGAGGATGAAACCAGTGACGTCTTGGTGCTTATCCTGATCCAAATCAGGTGGCTTGAACCGCTTGTCTTCCATATGCTTGTTCTTTCTTCTTGTATGCTTCCAAGCTTCATCATAATCTGCACATGGCTCTTTTGACAAAAACAAGTGCATCATATCTGTGTAATGGATAAAAGAACTCTTGAAAAGATGATCACTTACCTTAGCATGTTCACCTGGTCGCCATATATAGGATTGAGATGTTTTAAACTCAGAAAAATTCAAAGATAGCCAATACAGGATCACCCGATTTGTAGAACCCATAACTCTTTCATCTGAGAAGATTTGGACTTGATTCCAAATCTACGTGAGACCCTGATGAGTTAAGTTTCCATGGCAGTCGAGTTTGATGGTTAATTCCTTGTGGTTGTTGAGATATGACCCTCGGACTGTTCCTATGTCAAAGCTGGCGGCTAGACAGTTTCCAAGGTTTGATTGTTGCATCATCAACTTAGCCAACAACCCATTCTTGATACTCTGATCATTATTATAGCTTCTCTTTTCGAAAATGGTAGATCTCAAAACAGTTTGACCTGTACCCACAGCAAGCAAATCAGACTTCATGTTTTTCTTTGAGTTTAGATAGTTACCCCGGGTTGGTTTCTTTGGAGATTGTTGTAGACTAAGTTCATCTGGTGGTTTCTCTTTGATTTGAGAAGAAAACATGAGTTCTTCTCCTGCTCCAGTAATCACTTCACCATTGACTCTAGTGAATTCTTCATCTCCAATTACATTTTGATAATCTTTGCATTGGTACTGAAGTTGCTGCATATCTGGTGGCTTCCATATCTTGATATGGTCAAGATGCAAGTCTTTATGATCAACTTCAAACTCCTTATGACCTGCATTGACACCTTTTGGCATAGACAAGTGCATTATACAAGCATTGGGAACCAACAAATTAGATTGAATTAAACTATCACTGATTTTTGATATTTCAGTTTTCTCTCCTAGTGATGTTCCATTCAAAGTTTTCTTAGATGGACAAACAGCAGCAAAGTGTTCACGCTTATGACATCTATAACAAGTTGGGTTCTTGGGTTTAATAAGGTCAGAAGACTTACCTTGGCTTGATGTGTGCTCCACCTTGAGGTTTAAAGTCTCCTTGAGCTTCTTACACATCTCTTGTAACCTTTGCAGCTCAGGTAGGGGTGTGGTGATTGGCTCTGGCTGAACCTGTTTGGATTGACCCGACTTCTCATGCCTTTCTTGGTGTGTAGGTACACTAGAGGACATCTTCTTGGGTTCATGGTCGTGAGCCTTCTTTGGTGTAAGGACAATATGCGGTTTTGGTGTAGACATCACTTTCCTTGGTGTTGCTTGACAATGGAACCTTGATGTGGCATCCACTTGGTCTTGATACTTCTCTGCAAACTCCTTATACATCCTAAACTTAAGGTCTTTCCAGTCTACCACAGGTTGGTTGTAGATGTTTGGGCTGCTCTCCTTTAACCACCACTTGTAAGCATTCCCCGTGAAGTCTTGGACAGCTTGTGATAGCTTCTTTTCTTTGGGAATGTTGTTGGACCGCAGCCACTTCTCCATGTTCATTTCCCATCTCAAATACACCTCAGGGTTCTTGCTTGATCCTGAAAACACTAGAGTGTTGGATGTGTAAGCAGAAGTTTGGCTTACTTCTTTCCTTTGGCCGGCTGGTGTATGTTGAGCTCTCTTGATTCTGGTGGGCTTAGGTTGAGGTGGTACTCTATTTGGGACACGTCCATAGCCTACTACCTTCTCAGGCATACTTTTGAAGTTGTAGGCCTCACACAACTCGTCCTCCTCTTCCTCACTATAATCTGACCAGGGACAGCTTGGTCTTGACCATGAATGTGGGATTGGTGTGTCCTCTTCACACCATCGACTATTGGACCTGGTGAAACTCTGATCAAGAAGCTCTGGGTCATCTCTAATCTCCTCATTATGGCGTCCATGACTGATTTCAGAATCAGTCTCATAAGAAGACTGGTACACTTGGTCTTCTCCTTCATCACTTAAGTCATCCGGTTCTTCTCCCCAATCTATTTCTGATGTATTGATCTCACTTAGATCATCTTCTCCATACTCGGACACCATGCTTCCTGCACAAAGGTAAACACAATAACCAGTAAAAGGATTCTAGGTAACAAGACAAGCAAAAAGGAAAAAGAAAACAAGCAAAAAGGAAAAAGAAACAAGCTTGTATTGCAAGACAAAACAAAAAGGAACAATCGGCTAGAAAAAGGAAAAAGATTCAAGCAAAAAGGAAAAGCTCCTAAACTTTTTCCTAATCTCTTCTAAGGTTTTCTAGCACCCTAACAATCTTATTATGCTCGTGTTCAAGGTGATAAACAAGCTAGACTAATGCACAAAGTGATCGACAACAAGGTAGCATGCGGCTAGGGTTCTTCTCTCTCTAGGGTTTCCGAAAAAACCAAATAAGGAAAGTTTCAAAGTTCTTGTCTAATCTCTTATGCAATCACGAGCAGCCCTAGTTAGATGAGTTCTACTGCTTATTCAAAAGATAAAGATGAGACACGGATGAAACAACAGAGAAAACAAGAGAGGGTAACGAGTACTTCCCAACCAAAGTTGCTCTGATACCACTTGATGCGTCCCTAGGAGGCTCTTTGGTTGATGGGAATGGATAGATCCTTGCAAGAACGAATCAGAGACTCAAGTCCTTCAAGGCGTGTGGATTGAATGGTGACACAAGAGGGATGGATGATCTCTTGATACTCCTAGATGAATAACTTGGATATGACACACCAAACTAAACACCCTTAGGTCTCTGGATACTACACACCAGAACTCGACACACTTTCTAGAGAGAGAGCCGTCAAGATGAATGATACTTGTTTATTAAAAAGCTGGATGATTACAAGAGGGTGTAGAGACCTCTTTAAATAAGAAACCAGAGACATATCCTCTAGGGTTTCGACAAAGACCAAAAAAGGAAACTAGAGTTTAACATAAGCTTTTAAATGAAATGAAATAAAATGTAAACTTCTATAGTCTTGGACCGAGATAGGACTTAGGTGATGTGAAGACAAGTTGTGGCCTCGTTAAAAACCTTCCTCCGGAAAACCTCGTGGGACAAAACCAAAAGCAAGGAAAAGAGCACGCACCCCATGTCTTGCCCAGACACTAACTCAGCTTGATGTAGAGATGGCTTGAATGGTGATCAAGACATCTCGGATCAGACCTTGTCCAAGACTTTCTTGTTGTGGATGTGAAGTGAGTAATCCAACAACATTCTCTCCAAGCTTCTTGACTCTGGAACGAGTCATGGGACCTTCAGGAATGGCTAGAGCATCATCACCAGGTTGCTGGTGCAATGTGGCTTCATGTGGCTCATCTAGACTCTCCTTGTTCTCCTTAGTGATCCGGTCCATGATCACATCATATGCACTCTTAAAGGTTGCATCCTCAGCTACAAGCTCTTCAGGTTCATGCTTCCATTCTTTGGTGCTTTCCATGATCACATCACCAGTTCATGCTCCATGCTCTTCAATGGCGTGTGTTGAGAAGCTAAGGCCTTTCCTTCACCCTCACGCATTGTTGAACTAGCTCCAGATGGACCAGCTTCACTTGTTTCTGATGAGAGGTGGGCTCTTGCATCTCTATCCTTCATGAACTTCACAGGCTTGAGATGGGGATGGAGTATCCAGCATTGGCTCCTCTTATGACCCGGCTTCTTGCAATGATCACAGTTCCCTCCAAACCTTCTATCCTCACCACTTCTCCTTTCATCTGGTCTGTACATAGCTTTGTTAGCTTGAACAGCCTCTGCCTTGTTAGCAAGAGAGAGTTCCCCCTTACCACCAAACAGTCCCAAGGACCCTTCCTCCTTCTGGATTTGAGCACATACTTCCTCTAAGGTTGGAAGCTTTGAGGATCTCAGTATGTGTTTAATCAAATCATTGAAGGCTGGATTCAGAGTCAAGAGTAATCCAAACACCTGATCTTGCTCACGCCTCTCCATGAGGATATCTTGATCAGTGGTGTTGGGTCTGAGCATCTCTAGTTCAGACCATAAAGCCCTGAACTTTCCCAAGTGTTTAGTAAACTCCACCTCTTCTTGCACAAGAGTGTTGATAGCCCTCTTTAGCTCAAACACCCGGCTCAGATTGGATGTGTTTCCATAGATCTTCTGGAGAGTCTCCCATAGATCCTTTGGCGTCTCACAGTAGCTGTATGCTTCAAGGATAGATGCATCTAGAGACCCTTGAATCATGGTTAGAACCATCATGTCATCTTGAATCCACTTCTGTTGATCAGCAAGCGCAGATTCTTCTGTGCCTTTGTCCTTGTCAGCAACTGGTTTTGGAGCTCCATCAGACACATGACTCCACAAACCCTTGCTCCCAACCGCAGTCTTCACTAGGCGAGACCACAACAGGTAGTTTCCACCACCTTTAAGTGTAACCGGAACCGTCACCACTATCTTGCTTCCTTCCATCTCTCAAGAACAGCTTGAACACGAAATGAAGGTGAAAGCAAGAGGATTCAAACACCAGGATATGAGTAACCTGGCTCTGATACCATGAGATTTTTAGAGTAGAAGAGATAAGAATGCGAGACTAAGAGAAGAATGAAGAGAATCCAAGCTTTAGAGATTAGGGTTCATGATGAACAAGAGAGAGAGAGAGAGAACGAGAGAGTATCATTGAAAATGTTTGCTTAATTTATTATTCTGAGTATGTGTTACAATATATAGAGAGAAGGAGACTTAATCTAAGCCATAAACGGTCATAATAGGAATGGTAAGCAAATGGTTAACGTGGACACACTTAGGGAGAGGCGCGCCTATTTTGAATACATGGCTGAGAAGGCTAGATGCCTTTGGCATCTTGACTTGATCCTCTCTACTTTCCAGCTCGTAGACAGGCTGTAAAGGCCGAGCCTTCCCCTTCCTTATCCGGAACATTATCCCCCTTCTTTACCGAGCCAACACAAGTTAACCTTCCTTTTAACCTCCCATGCATTTACCTCAGCTTCTTACTTCCTTGCCTCCCAAGTTTAGACTCCGTAGGGCACAAGTGATAAACTGTACGGCCACATACCATCCGTACAACTCGCCCTAGTTTTGCACGTCACCAAAATGTCTTCTTGGTTGAGCAAAAGTGGGTTTGGGTCAATTGGTCCGTACAGTCGGCCGTACAGTCCGTACTGTCCGTACACTTGCCCTAACTTTGCACCAACTCCTCCTTGATCTCATTCCTTAGACTAAGTGCTCTCATCCTCTTCTTTATTTACTCAGATCAATAACACTAACTCAGCTTCATGTAGAGATGGCTTGAATGGTGATCAAGACATCTCGGATCAGACCTTGTCCAAGACTTTCTTGTTGTGGATGTGAAGTGAGTAATCCAACAACATTCTCTTTAAGCTTCTTGACTCTGGAACGAGTCATGGGACCTTCAGGAATGGCTAGAGCATCATCACCAGGCTGCTGGTGCAATGTGGCTTCATGTGGCTCATCTAGACTCTCCTTGTTCTCCTTAGTGATCCGGTCCATGATCACATCATCCCCTCCCTCTTGAAAAGGATTTGTCCTCAAATCAGGTTCATCTACAGCAAAAGGAGCCAAGTCAGTGACATTGAAGCTATTTGATACATCATACTTACCTTGGAGATCAAGTTTGTAGGCATTGTCATTGATCTTGTGGATGATCTCGAAGGGTCCATCAACCCTTGGCATCAGCTTGGACTTCCTCTCGTTGGGGAACCTATCCTTCCTCAGGTGCAACCAAACTTGGTCACCAACTTCAAAAGGTCTCACACGTCTCCCCTTGTTAGCTTGCTTCTCATAAAGCTTGGTTTTCTGCTCAATGTTTTGTCTAGCCTTCTCATGGATCCGTTGGACCATCTCTGCTTTCTTCTTGCCATATAGACTGATCCTTTCACACTCAGGTAAAGGCATTAGATCCAAAGGAGAGGTGGGATTGAACCCATAAACAATCTCAAAAGGTGAATACTTAGAAGCAGAATGCATAGCATGATTGTATGCAAATTCACAGTGTGGTAAGTATTCTTCCCATGTCCTTAAGTTCTTTTTAATGAATGCACGCAGGAGTGTTCCTAAGGTTCTATTAACTACTTCAGTTTGTCCATCAGTTTGTGGATGACATGTAGTAGAAAACAACAGTTTAGTGCCTAGCTTAGACCAAAGTGTCTTCCAGAAGTAACTAAGAAACTTAGTGTCCCTATCAGAAACTATAGTCCTAGGCATGCCATGCAAGCGAACAACCTCTTTAAAGAACAAGTTAGCAACGTGCAATGCATCATCAGTTTTATGACATGCTATGAAATGTGCCATCTTAGAGAACCTATCAACAACCACAAAGATTGAATCCTTTCCTGTTCTAGTCCTAGGTAAACCGACAATAAAGTCCATGGAAATGTCATTCCAGGGTTGGTGTGGAATGGGTAAAGGAGTATACAAATCCTTGGATCGGACTTGGGACTTGGCATGCTTGCAAGTAGCACACCTCCCACAGATTCTTTCCACATCTCTCTTCATGTGCGGCCAATAGAAGTGATCCTGCAAAACTTTTAAGGTCTTGGCAATCCCAAAGTGTCCCATTAGACTGCCCCCATGGGATTCCCTGACAAAAAGATCTCTCAAAGAGCAGTTAGGCACACACAATCTATTGTCATAAAACAAGAAGCCTTCTTGTCTAAAGTAATGCCCTGCAGCAAACTTCGCACAAGAAGCATAGGCTTCCTTGAAATCATGGTCAGTATCATACATATCCTTTATCTGCTCAAACCCAAGTAACTTAGCATCTAGGGTGGTCAAGAGAACATACCTCCGAGATAGTGCATCAGCAACTACGTTCTCCTTACCTTGTTTATATTTGATCACGTATGGGAAGGTCTCAATGAACTCAACCCACCTTGCGTGTCTCTTGCTAAGCTTACTCTGCCCTTTTAGATACTTTAGGGACTCATGATCAGTGTGTATGACAAACTCCTCACCAAGGCATATAGTTCTTTGTCATAGGTTGCATAGTTGAGAGTGGCTCCTCCAAGCTTCTCACTGAAGTATGCTATAGGTTTCCTATCCTGCATCAACACAGCACCAATTCCAATTCCTGAGGGATCACATTCTATTTCAAATGTTTTAGTAAAATCAGGAAGCATAAGGAGAGGTGATTGAGTAAGCTTCTCCTTTAGGCTCTGGAAAGCCTTCTCTTGTGCTTCTCCCCACTTGAATCCGACATCCTTCTTTATCACTTCAGTCTAGGGAGCTGCAATGGTGCTAAAGTCTCTCACAAATCGCCTATAGAACCCAGCAAGCCCATGGAAACTCCTCACTTCTCCTACTGTGGTTGGACTCGGCCAGTCTTTGATGGCTTTGATCTTCTCCTCATCGACCTTAACTCCATCTGCACTCACAACAAAACCTAGGAAAACCAAGTTATCCGTGCAAAAGGTGCACTTCTTCAAGTTGGCATAAAGCTTTTCATTCCTTAAAACATTCAGGACAGCCCTAAGATGATCTAGATGGTCTTCTGATGTGATCATGGACCGGATCACTAAGGAGGACAATGAGGAGAGTCTAGATGAGCCACATGAAGCCACAATGCATCAACCACTTGATGAGGATGCTCTAGCCATTCCTGAAGGTCCCATGACTCGTTCCAGAGTCAAGAAGCTTAAGGAGAATGTTGTTGGATTACTCACTTCACATCCACAACAAGAAGGTCTTGGACAAGGTTTGATCCGAGATGTCTTGATCACCATTCAAGCCATCTCTACACCAAACTGAGTTAGTGTCTAGGCAAGACATGGGGTGCGTGCTCTTTTCCTTGCTTTTGGTTTTGTCCCACGAGGTTTTCCAGGAGGAAGGTTTTTAACGAGGCCACAACTTGTCTACAAATCACCTAAGTGCTATTCTCGGTCCAAGACTAATAGAAGTTGCATTTTATTTCATTTTAAACTTATAGACTATAGTTTTAGTTCTTTCCTTTTTTGATTCATGTCGAAACCCTAGAGGATTGTCTCTGGTTTCTTATTTAAAGGGTTCTCTACACCCTTTGTATCATCCAACCTTTTCAATACAAGTTTATTCATCTTTGCGGCTCTCTCTCTCTAAAAGAAGTGTGCCGAGTTCTGGTGTGTCATATCCAGAGACTTAAGGGTGTTTAGTTTGGTGTGTCATATCCAAATCATTCATCTAGGAGTATCAAGAGATCATTCATCCCTCTTGTGTCACCATCAATCCACACGCCTTGAAGAACTTGAGTCTTTTGATTCGTTCTTGCAAGGATTATCCATTCCCATTAACCAAAGAGCATCCTAGGGACGCATCACTAACTCAGTTTGATGTAGAGATGGCTTGAATGGTGATCAAGACATCTCGGATCAGACCTTGTCCAAGACTTGCTTGTTGTGGATGTGAAGTGAGTAATCCAACAACATTCTCCTTAAGCTTCTTGACTCTGGAACGAGTCATGGGACCTTCAGGAATGGCTAGAGCATCATCACCAAGTTTAATGACTTTTTCCCAAGGATTTCCACTCTGATTTTGGTTGGATCTACTCTGTTACAGATTGAAAGATGGTTTTTGATGGATATTGGCTTGATGGACGAATTAAGGTTTATGGATAGATGGGTTGAAAGGATTTGATCGATTGAAACACTGAGGGTTGCGGAAAGACCTCAGATTCTTCACTCTCTCACTCTGGATTCGACACACCAGTCAGATTGAGAGCTTGTTGATTGTTTTGGGTTCACACACCTCCACAATCAAGTTGTTCTAAGAACAAATGAATCACCAAAGAGAAATGAGTTTTTGATAAAAATGATGATTGTCTTCCAAATGAAACAAACAGAGTTTTTAAAGAAAAATGACAACAATCTCGTGCATGACAGCCTTGGGACTTGTAGTTTCGTGCATGAGCACTTAGGGAAAAGAAATAAGACAAAAACATAAGTAAATTAGTTGTTGTAGAAGACAGCCGAGTAAATGAAGGTGGTTGGGGTGATGGTGGTTTGGCCAAGTAACTCTTCCTCACTTTCTTGGTTCAGAACAAGGCAAGTAATCTTCTCAATAAGCTTCTTGGACCTGGATCTCGTGATGGGCCCAACAGATATGACAAATGGATCTTCTTTCTGGTCATTGGACTTCTTTTGGGCTGAGAGAGAAACATCTTCATTTTGGGTCTGGTCCATATCATCTTCTTCATAGTAACTTGGTTCTTGCATCCATTCAGCTTCATCATTAAGTTCATCTAAGATTAGCTCATCCTGGATTGCATCATCCCCTCCTCCTTTGAAAGGATTTGTCCTCAAATCCAAGTGATCTGCATGAAAAGGAGCCAAGTCAGAAACATTGAAAGTTGAACTCACAGAATACTTATCTTGAAGATCAATCTTGTATGCGTTATTGTTGATTCGCTCAAGCACTTTGAAAGGACCATCTCTTCTTTTCATCAGTTTGGACTTTCTTTCATTTGGAAATCTATCCTTCCTGAGGTATATCCAGACCGAGTCTCCAGGATTAAAGATCAGTTCACGCCTTCCTTTGTTGGCATACTTCTCATACTGCTTTGTCATAGCTTCAATATTCTCCTTAACCTGTTTATGCAAAGACACAACAAACTCGGCCTTCTGTTTGCCATCAAGGTTAGCTTGTTCTTTCAAAGGCAAAGACAACATATCCAAAGGAGTCAAAGGACTAAATCCATAAACAATCTGAAATGGAGAAAATTTAGTAGCCCTATGAACAGAATGGTTGTATGCAAATTCAACATGAGGCAAACAATCTTCCCAAGTCTTAAGATTCTTTTTAATGATTGCTCGCAAGAGAGTAGACAGAGATCTATTAACTACTTCAGTTTGTCCATCAGTCTGAGGATGGCAAGTAGTAGAAAACATCAGTTTGGTTCCAAGTTTTGCCCACAAAGTTTTCCAGAAATGACTCAAGAACTTAGTATCCCTATCAGACACAATTGATCTAGGCATTCCATGTAAACGAACTACTTCTTTAAAGAACAAGTCAGCAATCAAAGAAGCATCATCAGTTTTGTGGCAGGGAATGAAATGAGCCATTTTAGAAAATCTATCTACCACAACAAAGATAGAATCTCTTCCTTTCCTAGTTCTAGGCAGTCCAAGAACAAAATCCATTGAGATATCTACCCAGGGTTCTGATGGAATAGGCAGAGGCATATACATACCTTTGGTTTGGTTTGTTGCTTTGGCTTGCTTGCAAGTAGCACACTGATTGCACAGCTTTTCCACATCCTTTCTCATTCTTGGCCAGTAGAAGTGATGCTGCAAACTCTTCAGGGTTTTATCAACGCCAAAATGACCCATCAATCCTCCTCCATGGGCTTCCCTGACAAAGAGATCTCTCAAAGAACAGTTAGGAACACACAATCTTGACTCATAAAACAGAAAACCATCATTCTTGAAATGTTTTTCTACAGCAACATTATCACACTTAGAATAAACTTCTTTGAAGTCAGGATCAGTTGCATAGTATGACTTAATCTGTTCAAAACCGAGGAGTTGAGTTTCCAAAGTAGAGAGAAGAGTGTACCTTCGAGAAAGGGCATCAGCAACCACATTCTCCTTACCTTGTTTGTACTGAATGACATAAGGAAATGTTTCCAAAAACTCCACCCATTTGGCATGTCTTTTGTTGAGCTTTTGTTGACCCTTCAGATGTTTCAAGGATTCATGATCAGTATGAATGACAAACTCCTTGGGCCAGAGATAATGTTGCCAAGTCTGGAGAGCACGGATTAGGGCATAGAGTTCTTTGTCATAGGTTGGATAGTTCAGAGTGGCACCTCCAAGCTTCTCACTGAAATAAGCAATGGGTTTCTTCTCCTGCATCAAAACAGCTCCAATACCTACACCAGAAGCATCACACTCTATTTCAAAAGTTTTTCCGAAATCAGGAAGCATAAGAAGTGGTGCATTAGTCAACTTCCCTTTTAGCAGTTTGAAAGCATCTTCTTGAGCTGGACCCCAAGTGAATCCCACGGTTTTCTTGATCACTTCAGTGAGAGGTGCAGCAATGGTGCTAAAGTTCTTCACAAATCTCCTATAGAATCCAGCAAGACCATGAAAGCTTCTCACTTCTCCCACGTTTTTAGGAGTTGGCCAGTCTCTTATGGCTTTCACTTTCTCTTCATCCACCTGTATTCCCTGAGAAGTCACAACAAAACCTAAAAAGACAAGGTTATCTGTACCAAAAGAGCACTTTTTAAAGTTAGCAAACAAGACCTCTTTTCTCAGGACATCTAAAACCTTTCTCAAATGTTCAACATGATCAGACAAGGTTTTACTGTAAATTAGAATGTCATCAAAGTAAACCACAACAAACAACCCTATGTAAGACCGCAAGACATGATTCATCAGTCTCATAAAAGTGCTAGGGGCGTTTGTTAAACCAAATGGCATCACAAGCCATTCATACAAGCCATGTTTTGTTTTAAAAGCAGTTTTCCATTCATCCCCCTCTTTCATTCTTATCTGATGATACCCACTTTTCAAATCAATTTTAGAAAAATAACAGGAACCATGAAGTTCATCTAGCATATCATCAAGACGAGGAATGGGATGTCTGTACTTTACCGTGATGTTGTTGATGGCTCGACAGTCTACACACATTCTCCAAGTTCCATCTTTCTTTGGAACAAGCAGCACAGGAACAGCACAAGGACTGAGGCTCTCTCGGATGTGACCTTTTTCCATAAGCTCAGTAACTTGTCTTTGAAGCTCCAAAGTCTCTACAGGGTTGGAACGATAGGCTGGTCTGTTTGGCAATGAAGCTCCTGGAACAAAGTCAATCTGATGTTCTATGCCACGGATTGGAGGCAGACCTTGTTCATTCTCCTCTGCAAAAACATCACTATACTCCTGCAAAATAAAATCAAACTCACTCGGAATAGCCGGTGCATTGTTAGAAGATGAGGTTAGTGTTCTCTTGTAAACAAACAAGATCATAGCCTGCTGAGCATACATGTTTCTCTTAACCTCAACATTCTTGACAAATAAATTGGTGTTTCTTACCTTTTGTTCCTTGTCAGCCTCTCTTTTGTTTTTCAGTTGCACTTGGTCAAGGTGAACTTCATGAGGTGACAGTGGGACTAAGGTGATCTTCTTGCCTTGGTGTTCAAAGGAGTAGCGATTTGTGAATCCATCATGCATCACCTTGTGATCATACTGCCATGGTCTTCCTAAGAGAATATGTCCGGCATCCATAGGAAGAACATCACACAGTATCTCATCTGCATATCTTCCAATGGTGATAGGAACCTTCACTTGTTTCTGTACCTTCAAATCTCCATCTTCACTAAGCCACTGCAGAGTGTAAGGCTTTGGATGTTTCTGAACCTTCAGATTAAGCTTCTCAACCAGGGATGAACTCGCCACATTAGTGCAACTCCCTCCATCAATAATCAAGCTGCAAACCTTGTCTTGAATCTGACATCTAGTATGGAACAGGTTCTCACGCTGGTTCTGCTCTTCTTCCTTTTGCTTCACACTCAAAGTTCTCCTAGTAACCAGTAGCTCTCCCTTGACTGGATAATCAACTTCTTCTTCATCAGTGTTGGGTTTCTAGAGCTTCTTCTTCGGTTTCATAACCTCCACCTTCTAGCAGAATCATAGCTCTTTTGTTTGAACACTCATTAGCATAGTGTCCAATGCCATGACACTTGAAACACTTCACATCTCTGGTTCTGGTAGCTGGTGCTTTTCCTTTGTCATCTCTGCTCTTTTCCCATGTCCTAACTTCTTCTTTTGGCTTACTGATACTCTTTTCTTCTTTGTTGTAAGCTGGCTTAGAAGATGACCCATACTGGTTCCTGGAGTAAGAAGACTTTCTCTTGTTCTGCTGCTCAATAAGCACTGCCTTATGAAGGAGTTCTTCCATGTTATTGAAGTCTTGCATCTCTAGGCGATCCTGCACATCTCTGTTAAGACCTCCCTGGAACCTTGCCATTGTGGATTCCTCATCTTCATTAACATTGGCTTTGATCATGAGAGTCTCCATTTCCTGGAAATAGTCATCTACACTCTTGTTTCCTTGAGTCAGTCTCCTGAGCTTCTGGTGAAGATCTCTGCCATAATGAGATGGAACAAATCTAGCTTTCATAAGAGTTTTCATTTCATACCAAGAAGTAACTGGCGGCACTCCAGTTTGTCTTCTCTTGTGGATGATCTGCTCCCACCAGTTGATAGCATACCCACTGAACTCAGTTGCAGCAAGCTTCACTTTCTTCTCTTCAGAATAGGTTTGAGTTTAGTCTAGCCTTCTCATGAATCTGTTGAACCAACTCGGCTTTCTTCTTGCCATCTATACTTGTCCTTTCACACTCAGGTAAAGGCATTAGATCCAAAGGAGAGGTGGGATTGAACCCATAAACAATTTCAAAGGGTGAATACTTAGAAGCAGAATGCATAGCATGATTGTATGCAAATTCACAATGTGGCAAGTATTCTTCCCATGTTCTTAAGTTCTTTCTAATGAATGCACGCAGGAGTGTTCCTAATGTCCTATTAACTACCTCAGTTTGCCCATCAGTTTGTGGATGACATGTAGTAGAGAACAAAAGCTTAGTGCCTAACTTAGACCAAAGTGTCTTCCAAAAGTAACTAAGAAACTTAGTGTCCCTATCAGAAACTATGGTTCTAGGCATGCCATGCAAACGTACAACCTCCTTAAAGAACAAGTTAGCTATATGCAATGCATCATCAGTCTTATGACATGCTATGAAATGTGCCATTCTTAGAGAACCTATCAACAACAACAAAGATAGAGTCCTTTCCAGTCCTAGTTCTAGCAAACCAACAATGAAGTCCATAGAAATGTCATTCCAGGGATGGTGTGGAATAGGTAAAGGAGTATACAAACCCTGGTTTTTGAACTTGTGATTTGGCATGCTTGCAAGTAGCACACCTTCACATATCCTCTCCACATCTCTCTTCATATGCGGCAATAGAAGTGATCCTGTAAAACTTTTAGAGTCTTGGCAATCCCAAAGTGTCCCATTAGACTGCCCCCATGGGATTCCCTGACAAAAAGATCTCTCAAAGAGCAATTAGGCACACACAATCTATTGTCATAAGAACAAGTAATCCTCCTTTCTAAAGTAATGCCCTGAGGCATACTTAGCACATGAAGCATAAGCTTCCTTGAAATCATGATCAGTATCATACATGTCTTTTATCTGCTCAAACCCAAGCAACTTAGCATCTAAAGTTGTCAAGAGAACATACCTCCGAGATAGTGCATCAGCAACTACATTCTCCTTACCTTGTTTATACTTGATCACGTATGGAAAGGTTTCAATGAATTCAACCCACCTTGCGTGTCTCTTGCTAAGCTTACTCTGCCCTTTTAGATACTTGAGGGACTCATGATCAGTGTGGATGACAAACTCCTTGGGCCACAAGTAGTGTTGCCACGTTTGTAATGCCCTCACCAAGGCATAGAGCTCTTTGTCATAAGTTGCATAGTTGAGTGTGGCTCCTCAAGCTTCTCACTGAAGTATGCAATGGGTTTCCTATCCTGCATCAACACGGCACCAATACCAATTCCTGATGCATCACATTCTATTTCAAAGGTTTTAGCAAAATCAGGGAAGCATAAGAAGAGGTGATTGGTAAGCTTCTCTTTTAGGCTTTGGAAAGCCTTCTCTTGTGCTTCTCCCCATTTGAAACCAACATCCTTCTTGATAACTTCAGTTAAGGGAGCTGCAATGGTGCTAAAGTCCTTGACAAATCTTCTATAGAAGCCGGCAAGTCCATGGAAGCTCCTCACTTCTCCTACTGAGGTTGGACTCGGTCCATCTCACTTGACTTGCTTGGATCTTCGTCAATTCAATCACCTTAACTCCATCTGCAACTCGCAA